>JACXGI010009539.1:0-30063 GCA_016801175.1 Esox masquinongy
GCCTCTTGGAAGCCTCCCTGACCAGTTTTCTTCTCGTCTTTTCATCAATTTTGGAGGGACTTCCAGTTCTTGGTAATGTCTCTGTTGTGCCATATTTTCTCCACTTGATGATGACTGTCTTCACTGTGTTCCATGGTATATCTAATGCTTTGGAAATTCTTTTGTACCCTTCTCCTGACTGATATCTTTCAACAATGAGCTCCCTCTGATTCTTTGGAAGCTCTCTGCGGACCATGGCTTTTGCTCTGAGATGCAACTAAGAAAATGTCAGGAAAATCCTACTACAACCGCTGAACTTTATTTGTGATTTATCAGAGTCACTTTAAATGATGGCAGGTGTGTAATGACTTCTATTTAACATGAGTTTGAATGTGATTGGTTAATTCTGAACACAGCCACACAGCCCCAGTTATAAGAGTGTGTACACTTATGCAACCAGGTTATTGTAAAGTTTTTATTTTTCAATTTTCCCCCTTGAAGATTTCAGTTTGTTTTTCAATTGAATTGTTCATATTATAGGTCACGTTAAAAGTGGAAAAAGTTCTGACATGATTTATCTTTGTCTCATTCTTTTACATCACAAACACCTGGCATTTTCACAGGGGTGTGTAGAATTTTATATCCACTGTATATAGATGTATACATACACACACCAATTATTATATATTATTAAATTACAAAAGTTACATTACAATGTCGTTCTTTTTGATATGTAATTTGGTAACCCTTCAAATTACAGCCCATTACTGTCTGGGTAGTTCCTATGTATCTACGTAGTAACAAGAATGTAAGTATGTGGTAAGAATTGGTAGTTATGTCGAAACAATGTAGGTGTTACGTGTACTTATGTGAACGAAGAATGAAACTACTCCAAAATTTAGTAAAGAGACAGGTGATAAAAAAGCAATTTTGAAAGTATTTTCATTCTTATTCATGCTTAAGAATTAACCATTTAATGGTGATTTTACTAATTATTTTTATTGTAAATGTTGTGTTGGTACCACATAAGAACTAATTTAAGATGATGGACTTTTTAGGAACTTGCATGGTAAGTAAGGGTAAAACACACAAGCTATGGGAAATAATATGCTACAACATGAGGATGTTATGGAGTAATTGTTAACAAATGATCATTTACCACATTTATTTTCTTTTTATCAGGTATTATTACGAAATGTACTACTTTTAATGTATATTTCCACCATAAGCTAATGGATCTAAATTGTATCTACATTTGGAAACAACACATTTTGGGGATTTGCATATTGGGCAACTATGGAAATGTGAGTCTTTGGATATCCACATTTTAAAGTATGCCTTCTAATGTTAACATACAATTTTCCTCAACAACAGTCAGATCTGACAAACTCATTTTTGTTAGGCCTATATGTTTCATTCGTCAGCTTCTCGCTTTCAATGCGACGAAATAATAGTACTTTGGAGCGCATTCGATCCTGCATATTGGAGAAAAAAACGTTCATGTGGGTGCCTATTTTCGGGGAGAAGCGGTGGGGGATGTAGGACAGCCAACATTTAAATGGTATCTGTGGCTGATTCATAACACATTGATACTAAATTCGTACATTCATGATTGAGGCCAACGTGCTTTTTGGTCTGGCAAGAATCTATTGGCCAAAGCATGTGCTGGCATGGTGAAAAGTTGCGCAAAGCTGAGAAATGCGCACCATCTTTCTGTTCTCAAATTATGGAAAGTCAACAGGTTCACATCATCTTATTCTGAACTGGCATTTTGCAATTATGCCGTTGAAAACGGGTGTGTCGTGTCAATTACAAGCGGTATTTTTGCCTGTTTTTTTGTGGAAAGCCAAAGGGTTCACATCGACTTATTCTGAACGAGCGTTTTGCTCTTATGCCGTTGAAAACTAGTGTATGGGTGTCATGTACAAGCGGTATTTTCGCCTTTTTTCTCTAAACACACGCTGAAAACGTGTAAATTGTCACTGAAAACGTCTATAGTGCATTTACTTATGGAAAGCCAGAGGGTTTACAATCGTCTTATTCTGAACGGCCGTTCTGCTTTTATGCCGTTGAAAACGAGTGTTTGGGTGTCATTTACCAGCGGTATTTACGCCTGTGTTTCCTATAAACAGTCGTTGAAAACGTGTAAATTGTCACTGAAAATGTCTATAGTGCATTTACTGGCGAAGAAAGTGCTTGTTATTATGGAACGCCAAAGGCTTCATATCGTCTTATTCTGAACGGGCGTTTTGCTTTTATACCGTTGGAAACGAGTGTTTGGGTGTCATTTACAAGCGGTATTTTCACCTATTTTTGTTCTAAACAGGCGTTGAAAACGTGTAAATTGTCACTGAAAACGCATATAGTGCATTTTCTGGGGAAGAAAACGCTTGT
Organism: Esox masquinongy; assembly: GCA_016801175.1. Lineage (NCBI taxonomy): Eukaryota > Metazoa > Chordata > Actinopteri > Esociformes > Esocidae > Esox > Esox masquinongy. The sequence goes on from JACXGI010009539.1 coordinate 2,374, forward strand.
TATGTCCGTTTTCCACGCGCTTTTTACATGCGTAAAGTATATCACCAAACACGCGTTCAGAACGCTTGTAATGACACATCAAACACGCGTTCAGAATGCCTGTAATGGCACATCAAACGCGTTCAGAACGCCTGTAATGGCCACCCAAACGCGCGTTCAGATCGCCTTTAATTGTGGCAAAAAACGGTGACTTAAACTTATATTGTTTCAAATCCTTATATTTAATTAAATTACGCTTATTGGTGTCAATAAGGATTGCATTTACGAATGTGCGTTTCAGTTTTGAAATGTACATTGCATAATAAGGATCTAGCTTTTTATAAATTTCCATGGGTTAGACCGGCCCATGGAATGCATTAATAGATGTTGCTGGAATTTTATTCATACCTAGGTTATTTTACCTTCGTGAAGTTGGCCCCCTACCCAACACAAAACATCGGCGAAAGAGGCTCAATTGTTTGTGCTGGTTTAAAATTTTCATCTGTGCTGCTATCATTTTATAGATATTAAAGAATATTTTATAGGTAATTCTGAGGTCACTCAGCCCCCCCAACATGCCCCAAATTCAACAAAAATAGTCTTGTTTGTTTGTGCTCCGTTTGTGCCGTTAAATGTTTTGTTTGTGCTGCTACATATCCCACTTTTCTTCTGGATAGCACATTGGCTTTACTCTCTTTCCACTATAGCTATGTCATTACTTCTTCAACTGTATCAAGAAAGACAGTTGCAAAAACGAAACCGGCACAAACTGGCACAAATGGATCACAAATGATTGAGCCAATTTTGAGTGAATCTGGAGCATGTTGGGGTCTGATTGACCTTGGAATGATCTATAAAATATTCTTTAGGACTAATGTCTAAAAAATGACAGCAGCACAAATGCAGCACAAACGATTATAAATATTTTACCTGCATATAGATGGTCCCTCATCCAACTCAAAACTATGGCAAAATAGGCTTAATTGTTTGTGCCGCTAAATTGTTTGTTTGTGCTGCTATCATTTTTTTTTAGATATTAAAAAATATTTTGTCACATTCACTCAAAATAGGCCCAATTATTTGTGCTCCCTTTGTGTCGATAAAGGTTTGTTTTTGCGACTGCCTTTATTACCGATAATAACAGAGCAATAGTGAAATGTGTAAAGCCAGTGCGAAATCCAGTAGGAATTATATACCAAAATTGTAGCTGCACAAAAAAAAACTTTTAGCAGCACAACGATTGAACCTGTTTTAAGGCAGATTGGAGCATGTTTGGGGGCTGAGTGACGTCATCGCCTATAATTAAATGTTTAATATTAAAAACACTGATGCAGCAAAAAATGAAACTTTTAACAGCACAAACCAGCACAAACGGAGCACAAACAAACGGGACTATTTTGTTTGAATTTGGAGCATACTGAGTGACCTCAGAATGACCTATAAAATATTTTTTAATATCTATAAAATGATAGCAGCACAAATGAAAATTTTAACAGCACAAACGAAGAACAAACGATTGAGCCTATTTTGCTTTGGGTGTGGTGCCAACTTCATGCAGGTCCTTTTTTTCTATGGAATATTATGTAGTTGCATAACCCAGAAGATGTTCCGGTTATGTTGCTTTTGAATATTGTCAGATATTTTTTCTAACACATCTATGTACAGTGGATATAAAAAGTCTACACACCCCTGTTAAAATGCCAGGTTTTTGTGATGTAAAAGAATGAGACAAAGATAAATCATGACAGAAATTTTTCCAATTTTAATGTGACATATAATGTGAACAATTCAATTGAAAAACAAACTGAAATCTTCAAGGGGGAAAAATGAAAAATAAAAACCTTACAATAACCTGGTTGCATAAGTGTGCACACACTCTTATAACTGGAAATGTGGCTGTGTTCAGGATTATCCAATCACATTCAAACTCATGTTAAATAGAAGTCATTACACACCTGCCATCATTTAAAGTGACTCTGATTAATCACAAATAAAGTTCAGCTGTTCTAGTAGGATTTTCCTGACATTTTCTTAGTAGCATCTCAGATCAAAAGCAATGGTCCGCAGACAGCTTCCAAAGCATCAGAGGGATCTCATTGTTGAAAGATATCAGTCAGGAGAAGGGTACAAAAGAATTTCCAAAGCATTAGATATACCATGGAACACAGTGAAGACAGTCATCATCAAGTAGAGAAAATATGGCACAACAGAGACATTACCAAGAACTGGATGTCCCTCCAAAATTGATGAAAAGACGAGAAGAAAACTGGTCAGGGAGGCTTCCAAGAGGCCTACAGCAACATTAAAGCAACTGCAGGAATTTCTGGCAAGTACTGGCTGTGTGCTACATGTGACAACAATCTCCCATATTCTTCATATGAATGGGGTAGGGTGGCAAGAGGGAAGCCTTTTCTTACAAAGAAAAACATCCAAGCCCGGTTGAAGTTTGCAAAAACAAACATCAAGTCCCCAAAAAGCATGTGGGAAAATGTGTTATGGTCTGATGAAACCAAAGTTGAACTTTTTGGCCATAATTCCAAAAGGTATGTTTGGCGCAAAAACAACACTGCACATCACCCAAAGAACACCATACCCACAGTGAAGCATGGTGGTGGCAGCATCATGCGTTGGGGCTGTTTTTCTTCAGCTGGAACCCGGGGCCCCAGTCAAGGTGGAGGGAATTATGAACAATTCCAAATACCAGGCAATTTTGGCACAAAACCTTCAGGCGTCCGTTAGAAAGCTGAAGATGAAGTTCACCTTTCAGCACGACAACGACCAAAAGCACACATCCAAATCCACAAAAGCATGGCTTCACCAGAAGACGATGAACGTTTTGGAATGGCCCAGCCAGAACCCAGACCTGAATCCAATTGAACATCTGTGGGGTGATCTGAAGAGGGCTGTGCACAGGACATGTCTTCGCAATCGGACAGATTTGGAGCGCTTTTGCAAAGAAGAGAGGGCAAATATTGCCATGTCAAGATGTGTCATGCTAATAGACTCCTACCCAAAAAGACTGAGTGCTGGAATAAAATCAAAAGGTGCTTCAACAAAGTATTAGTTTAAGGTTGTGCACACTTATGCAACCAGGTTATTGTGATTTTTTTAATTTTTATTTCTCCCCCTCAGAGATTTCAGTTTGTTTTTCAATTGAATTTTTCTCGTTATATGTCACATTAAAGGTGGAAAAAGTTCTGACATGATTTATCTTTGTCTCATTCTTTTACATCACAAGACCTGGCATTTCAACAGGGGTGTGTAAACTTTTTATATCCACTGTAACTTTACTCACTTTTAAAAGTCAGGTTCGCATAACTAATAAAACTGTGTTCAGCCATGTCCAAACGTTTCTCCCTCAATCAGTACTACTACACCTAGGCTACTACCACTGCATGCTGCAGGCCTATGGGTGAGTTACCTCCATGTATTTTATCTTAGTATTTCTTCAGTTCTTTGCCCTTTTCGTTAAAAAGGAAATGGGAATTCTCACCTTAGTCATTTGTTTTAATGCTGTAGCCCAAAGGTTTTCAATGTGCCTCCACAAGGGGTAGACCAAAATGAATTGGAAAGCAGTCATATGCTATATTATCATTTATAACAACTCAGTGATAAGATCAAGTCTCACGTTTGTGTAATAATTCATTAATATCATATAAATTACTGGAAATTTTCCTTAGATGATATCACGGCAAAAGTCGCTTTTCAGGCTGGTCGCAAAAAATCGAAAACGGGAGCTATATTGTTCAAGACATTCCTTGAAAACATTGAAACACAACCGTAAGAATACTTAACAGAAGGAATGAGTCTAGACAGAGATGCTTGTTGTAAACTATGGAGGACTAAATGTGCCATAATATGAAATAAATAAATATATAAATAAATACTTAAATATATAAATAAATAAATACACATTGCATTTGCATTGTGTACACTTATGCATCGTCCAAATGAAATATACATTTAATTTGGATGGTGTGAAGTTGTGCGTCATCCAAATGCAATGGGGTGGGACCTCACCCATTTGATAGAGCTGTCCACATTGGACTGTGAGTTTTATGCTTGGAACACTGTGATTGGACACCTGAGAAGAAACCATCAGATGAGGCTGTCAATCATGTAGCACACAAACGAGTTTCAGTGCGCTGTTGTGGTTATGGAAACAGAATTGGGTCAGTTTCCATAACCTGAATGGGCCTGAATGTATCAGGCAGACTACGCATAGACATAATCAATCTGACATGCCTTATCCAGAGCGGCCCTAATGAGATACTGAAATCGCTTTTTCCTTTCTATTCTCCGTGAGTTGGGCTACTGGTATGTTATGTTTGTTTCACCATTTATTGCGCAGACAAGCAAACAATAATAAAAAATTACATTATAATTACATTATTTAAAATATAAATAAATATATACACATTGCATTTGCATTGGGTACACTCGTGCATCATCCAAAAACCCCAAACATTTCATTTGGATGGTGTGAAAGTTTTTCGTAGTCCAAATGCAATAGATATTTCATTTAGATGCTGTAAAATTGTGTGTTGTCCAAAACACAATAGACATTTCATTTGGATGGTTTGAACTTGAGCACAGTCCAAATGCAATAGACATTTCATTTGGATGGTGCGAACTTGTGCGTCATCCAAATGCAATAGACATTTCATTTGGATGGTGTGAAGTAGTACATCGTCCAAATGCAATGGGGCGGGACCTAACCCATTTGATAGAGCTGTCCTCGTTGGACTGCAGTGTTTTATGCTTGGAACACTGTGATTGGACACTTGAGTGCAAACTATGATGAGCGCTGCATGTCAATCAAGTCAAGTAGCACATGAACGGAGTACCATTGTTTCCATGTCTGTTATGGATACATAATCGTGTCCCTTTGAGAACTCTTTAACACTAGAACTGCCAAATGCCTATGCCAATTGGCGTTTGAGTTTGTCATTAAAATAGAACTGCCATTTTGAAAGCTAAACTCTCCTCCTTCCATGACTTCTCCTAAATAGGCTTTTCCATTAATTTGTTCTGTTCCGTCTAAACTGACCAACAGAAAACTTTTGAGAGACTATTTACCTGTTGTTGTTTTTTACCCTGTTTTCCGACTTAATCCGAGGGTACCCAGGCGCTAATCACTCCTCGCTGAATGCATGACGTCAATGGATAAATGCGCGATGCTCCCAGATGAATGGAAATTTAATTAGGCTATTATTGAAACACAAAACAAATGATATAGGCTACTTATCACACGGGTTACCGTTTTTCAATAGGAGATTCTGCTTATTGTGTAGGGTAATTCATCAAATGTAAATCGAAAATGAAAATCTACATTATTTTAGGAAGGAAAGAGAACCTAAATAGCACACAAATCCTATCGTCTCTTTTTGAATTTACTGAAGATTAATATTCAAGTTCAAAGTTCAAAAGGTTTAATTGTCATTTGCAATAACAAGTTATGGCAATGAAATGCTTGGTTTTCCTACTCCTGATAGTGTAGTAAGTTAAAAAAGTAAGAGTAAATATAATATAAAAATAAGAAGATAACACGAACTATCAATAATAACACTATACAAAAAACATGCATCAATAATAATAACTATACAACTATACCACCGTAGTGCAATGTAAAAGTGACAGGTATGCATGATATGATTGGCAGATGAGCATGATATAAAGTGACAGGTGTGCATGGGACTATGGATGGAAGGGAAGAGGGGTTCCTGAATTGAGCAGCCTTATGGCCTGAGGAAAGAAACTGTCCCGTAGCCTGTTAGTTTTGGACGGAATACTCCTGAACCTTCTGCCTGACGGCAGCTTGGTAAACAGTCCGTGGCATGGGTGGCTGGGATCTGTAATGATTCGTTTGCTCCTCCTCCTACACCTCTCTGTGTAGAGATCCTGCAGGGATGGCAGGTCAGACCTTGTGATGCGCTCTGCTATTTTAATCACCCTCTGAAGTGCTTTGCGGTCGAGGGTGGTGCAGCTGCCTTTCCAGGCGGTGACACAGTCGGACAGGATACTCTCGATAGTGCATCTGTAGAAGTTGGTGAGTATCCTGCATGCCAAATCTCCTTAATCGGCATAGGAAGAAGAGCCATTTCTTGGCCTCCTTCACCAAGATGTTAGAGTGATGAGACCAGGTCAAGTCATCGCTGAAGTTGACACCAAGGAACCTGATGTTGTGAACTCTCTCTAATGCAGACCCATTGATGTGTATGGGGGCGTGGTCTCCTCGCCGCTGCTTCCTGTGATCAACAATCATCTCCTTCGTTTTGCTGATATTGAGCTGGAGGTTGTTTTCCTGACACCACGAAGTCAGTGACCTTACTTCGTCTCTATAGTCTGACTCGTCGTTGTCAGAGATCAGGCAAATGTATAAGGCTAAATAATTATTCACAAAATGAAATTCCAAAGATATCGCCTCTTTTTCTAATAGCTCCTCTCGGTTTTTCGATAACTTATTCTTGTCACATATAGAAGAATCCTATATGCCAATAATCTATGAGGCTAGAGCTATGCATTGGCGTTGAAATCAACCCGATAGCCCCACCATTCACAGCCTATTGATTTCTGACCTCATCTTTTTCTAATAACTCCTCTCGGTTTTTCGATAACTTATTGATGTCACCTATAGAAAAATATTATATGCCAATAATCTATGTGCCTAGAGCTATGCATTCACTTGTAAAGGCTTACGCCTACTATTGAGCCAGAGGACGGTGCTAGCAGCCTGGCACAACCAAGGGCACATACACTTTTCCGGTCCTCCAGCGATCATGCGGTTGCCGCGATGACAGTGACTGAAAACAGGCCACACGTTAACAACATAAATTATCTGGTTGAATGGTTCTCAAAGCGGCCCAATTTTGTATCCATAACTGACAAGGAAACACTGAAACTAGTTCCGTGTGCTACTTGATTGACAGCACTCATCTGATGGTTTGCACTGAAGTGTCCAATCACAGTGTTCCAAGCATAAAACACACAGTCCAATGAGGACATCTCTATCAAACGGGTTAGGTCCCGCCCCATTGCATTAGGACGATGCACAACTTCACACCATCCAAATGAAATGTCTATTGCATTTGGACGACGCACAACTTCACACCATCCAAATGAAATGTCTATTGTATTTGGATGACACTCAAGTTTACATCAATCAAATGAAATGTCTATTGCATTTGGACAATGTATAACTTCGTACCATCGAAATGAAATCTCTATTGCATTTGGACGACACTCAAGTTTACACCATCCAAAAGAAATGTCTATTGCATTTGGACAACGTATAACTTCACACCATCCAAATGAAATGTCTACTGCATTTGGACAACACACAATTTTACAGCATCTAAATGAAATGTCTATTGCATTTGGACTACGCAAAACTTTCACACCATCCAAATGAAATGTTTGGGTTATTTGGATGATGCACGAGTGTACACAATGCAAATGCCATGTGTATATATTTATTTATATTTTTAATAATGTAATTTTTTTATTATTGTTTTATTATTGTTGTCTGTGCAATCCAAATGAAATTTACGAGTGGGATATTCAGTTTGATTGAGGTGTTCCCATTCCATTACGTCCGTGCACACTGAAAACACTGTTACTGGAAACTTGACACTACACTCCCTAAACAACCTGTAATAACCCAGAAGAATCTGGCAAGTATTGGCTGGTTAACAGATACGGGTCTTGTAGACGTTTTTAGGTACAATTTGTAGGCACCATAAACTTGTATGAAAATATATTAAATACTGTTCAATTACATCCTACTTGATATTATGCCAATATACATTTGATTGATATTACATTCTCAGTAAAAATCACAAAGCACATCATGCTCTTTTTCTAAACATATTAATGTTCTAAATTGGGCTAGTTTTGGTATTTGAAAAAAAAAAACATTTGCATTATTAAGTCCATTCAAATGTATAGTTTCTAGGAGGTTACACAATTAGAGAAAGATATTGAGACAACATTGACCTATAGATCGGTGCTGGCAGCCTGGCACAAACAAAACACACCCACTTTACCAGTCCTTCACCTGATTACGCACTTGTCACAATGAAAGTAGCCTAAATGAAAACAGGCCACATGCTAACAACATAAATTCTCTGGGTAAATAGTTCTCAAAGCGACCCAATTCTGTTTCCATAACCACATCAGCGCACTGAAACTCATTCGTGTGCTACATGATTGACAGCCTCATCTGATGGTTTCTTCTCAAGTGTCCAATCACAGTGTTCCAAGCATAAAACTCACAGTCCAATGTGGACAGCTCTATCAAATGGGTGAGGTCCCGCCCCATTGCATTTGCATGACGCACAACTTCATACCATCCAAATGAAATTGTTGTAAAAATAGAAAAATCTAAGATAAGAATGTAATTTTGTACAGAGCAAGAATTAAGCCCAATAAGCCTGAGGTTTATGTAGATACTATAATCAGGAATGTGTATCGATAATAAGGCAGACGCACATTCAGACCGTCCGTAACGACCATCCAAACGCGCGTTCAGAACGCCTGTAATGACCAACCAAACGCGCGTATGAGGGGTGATTCGTGCATTTAATAGGCCTAGGGAAGCTGTCTCCACGAGTATAATGGAATGTCTAAATAACGTGTCATGTGAACTTTGCGTCTGTGGTCCGCGTCTATGGTCGTGTATAATGGAATGTCTGAATAACGTGTTGTGTGAACTTCGCGTCTGTGGTCCGCGTCTATGGTCGTGTATAATGGAAAGTCTGAATAACGTGTCGTGTGAACTTTGCGTCTGTGGTCCGCGTCTATGGTCGTGTATAATGGAATGTCTGAATAACGTATCGTGTGAACTTCGCATCTATGGTCGTGTATAATGGACTTCTGAATAACGTGTCGTGTGAACTTTGCGTCTGTGGTCCGCGTCTATGGTCTTGTATAATGGAACATCTGAATAACGTGTCGTGTGAACTTCATGTCTGTGGTCCACGTCTATGGTCTGGTATAATGTAACGTCTGAATAACGTGTCGTGTTAACGTCTCGTCTATGCTTTGCTAGCAAGTGATGAATCGCATCTTGGTTGTTAGCTCTAGCATTGCTGTGAGCTAGCTTCGTTAAAGAGAAAAATGAACTGACAGAATTACTTCAGGAAATGTCATTATACTATATAGGTCTATGTTTTGAGTTTTGTTTATATTGATTTTGTTCATTTAATGACCAAAATGTCATGATCTGATCATTTGACTAGCCTATGTATCCCCCATTCACCCAAGTATAGGAGAATAATATTAATATAATATTAGTATAGTGCAAAACACTTTGGCAGATGTATTTGTTTTGTATTTAGGCATAGTTGCTAGGTAAGTTTGACTATGTGTTATAAAGTTAATGCCTTTTGTATTCAGGCGCTGTTGCTCAACTGCAGAGGCCCTATGCGGTCCTAAGAGGTAGAGTAAAACGTTCGCGGGAATAAGGGGAACGAGTAGGAAGTACTGCGATATCTGTGATGGTTGAGTAGCGCGCATATTAAAGCCATAATTGATATCGAGTTGGAGAACCGTGTCTTTCATCACTCATGGATCACTATTACAGCTAAAAATTGTAACTTTCAAAGTAATCATTGGGTTTATTTGTGACCAAGTGTTTATTTTGCTTGCACACATGTACAAGTTTACATTTCCTAATTCATTTGTATTTCATTAGTTTGGCTAGTTCAGTAGGACAGTAAGACCTATTCATATACCTCAAAATTAAACAAAATATTATGTTCCCTTTGTTTTCACAATAGCATAAGCCAGGTGTCTCCAACTCTGCTGCTGGAGATACTATCCTGGTTGTTTTCACTCCAACCCTAATTTAGCTCACTTTCAAATAATTAGACAGTCAGTGAAGGCTGCATATACATGGGGTTGGAATAAAAACGACCAGGACAGTATCTCTGGAGCAGGGTTGGAGCAGGGCTGTGGTACATACGATCTTTCACTTGTGTTGTGTAAGTCTTGACATTAGTGATGTGCAGTTCGCGAACAAATCGTTCGTTTTGAACAAATCTTTTTAGGGACTCAGGACTCACGAGTCCTTTTTCTAGTGACTCGTTCAATTGTATCGTTCATTCGAACGTTTGACAGCGGATTACTACAACATGATCACTTGCTTCATACCCGGTCCTCCAGGGCAGTTCTCCGATCACCTTCTATGTGAATTCGCAGAGAAAAATAGATCAAGGCAGGAACATCATAAAGACATGTTTATAACTGATAATTGAACGCAGACTATAATAACTAATATAGTTAGTTCATTACTGATGCCATGAAAAAAATATGAAAACAAGCACGGAGCCGCTGCCTTTGCCTGAGTAAAAAGATGTAGTTATTATTGACTCAAATGAACGAAATGACTCAAAAGAATCGAATCTTTTACTGAACGTTTCGAAAATATCCGAGTCAGTAGAAAGAGTCGAACTTCCCATCACTACTTGACATAGACTTGTGATGTACATTTAAAAAAATAAAATAAATGCTAATAGTGTCATGAACTTGCAAAATCGGGTGCTCTAGAAATGTTAGTACATCATGAGGAGATTTCTTTTTGCTCCCTTAAAGCAATTTAAGCTGCAATTTTTGTTTCATACTACTGTCTGAACATTGTAACATTGTTGTGATGCCTATCCAGTGATACATTGCATTAAATATGACTAGTTTATATACTACCCCAGGGTTCTCACACTTTGGTCTTTTAGAACTAGGGTGCAGGCTTTATATCCAGTAATACCAAGGGCGTAGAATTAGGGGGGACAGGGGGTCATGACCCCTCAATATTATAGGCAGGTCAATGTGACCCCCCTGGAAAGGAATGAAAATCCTGGGATCCATTGACCCTGACCTTCCCAATATACAGTACAAACCTACGATGTTAAGTAATACACATTGAAGAAATCATTCTAGTTATTACTAGTCTGGTCTATGATTAGCAGAGTAATGTGTTCCAACTGGGCAGGAAATAACCTGCACAGTAAGTTTGAGGTCACCAGGCCTACATATTGTTAACATTGTTTTACATCTGATAGCTGATGATCAGAAGTAGAGAAAAAGACTGAACCTGGCATGGAAGACTTCACATCTTGGCATTACTAAGGATGGAAATGCTACTATGAATAGTTCAGTTAGACCAGAATTAAGTAATTTACATTTAAAACCTCACATTGCCCTTTGAAATTATTGTGCATACAAAATCATTTACTTAGTTCTGTTAAGAAAGTTATTATGATTTTATTGAGGCTAAAAACAATTATGCATCCAGTACAGTATAGCACACAATTTTAACAAGACACACTATAAATAAGCTACAGATTTATTATGAGCTTTGCTGTTTAAAGAGCATATTGTGCATCCTTTTTGCTTGTGTGATACTGCTTGGAATGTGAACTTCAGACAGTTTTAAGTAGTTTAATACGTCTGAATGCCTATAATACGTATAGAGGTCTGAATGTCGGGGTTCTAATATATTTCATGCAGTCTAAGTCCATGGCCTTAAGTTAACTATTGCAATCCTCAACCATTCGCTGTGGTTATGCAGGCATCTGGGCACAAGGCAATAAAAAATACATTTCACACATACATGAATATATTTGTAATAGCAACTATTTCTTTACAGGTGCAAAAACCCAAGGAAGACTTTAACACCATCATAACCCTCCCTTTAGGTGATCTACCTGGGACCCCGCAACCCTCACTGTTTTTTTAGGTGATTAGTGAATAGGTCTCTAATAGCTGCGCTCGACAGCAGAAAGCACTGTTGTGTTAATGATCATTCGCCTATGGATGTTGAAAGGATTACAGCCTATCGACTCAATTAAAGTCCCAACACAAATAAAGCTGTCAAGATCATTTGACAGTGTAGCAACCGATACAGATCATTTGTCAATAGAAATAATGAGAATTAAACACACAAAAAGAAAAGATTCTGCAACTTTTTCCATTTGTAAATTCCGAACTGAAAAACGCCCTGCTCATTCCCATGAGAGCATGTCTTTCCTAGTAGGTTTTATGACAGAAAATGGAGCAATCGAGCGGAAGATTTTTTTTACTATTGTGCAGCGCAGTCAATAGCAGATGCATCAATTAATTTATTCAACAGTTGCACAATACTTATGTTGTTTAGACGACACGCCTGTCATGACCGACCAAATGCACGTTCAGAACGCCAGTAATGACCGACCAAACGCACGTTCAGAACGCCTGTAATGACTGACCAAACACGCATTCAGAACCCCTGTAATATGGAAGGCCTTTGTGAGTCAAAAACATGACACATTACGGCGTCCCACGTCGTCCAATGACACGCAAAATACGCCGTTCCCCAGTAAACCGCCGTCCAAAACGCCGTCCCCCCAGTAAACCGCCGCCCAAAACGGCGTTTTCGCTGTTGTACAACGGCGTTTATGACGCCGTCCAAGTGCTGCAATAAGCGCCGTCATTTACGGCATCTTCAATCACTCAAGTCGCCATCCAAAACTCAGTTTCCCCTGTTCTACACGCCGTTTGCGACGGCGTTGTTGGTGTCAATAAAAAACGCCATAACTTACGGCGTTCAGTATCACTTTGGTTTCAATTCCCTATTTGGATTTTGCGTCAATCACATGGCTAGATTTCAACCAATCGCTGAGGAGAACAACTTTGAAACACGGAAAATAAGAACAGCAGCAAGTAAAACTGCACTATGGTAGTGGACAGGATTGGCTTCTTGGCGTTCATTTGTAGTGTAATGAATGTTAGTGAGCAGGTCAAGCAAAAGTCTGCGCGAATAGATCTAGTGGTACGTGCTGCTAGGGAGTTTCTTAGTATTTCAATGATTCATGAGGTGTTGCAAGGGACAAGAAGTGAAGGGGGGGTGAGTGTGCAGGCCTAGGATGGTGTTGGTGGTGCTTCAATGGAATGCAAGTAGTTTGGTGGCTAATTTGCAGGAGTTTAAGAAGTTTTTGTATAATATGGATGTGATACCTGATGTGGTGTGTGTACAAGAAACGTGGATTAAGCCCATGTTGGATTTTGTGATCTCGGGCTTCAGGTCAGTTAGATGTGACAGAGTGGAGGGTGTGGTTGGGGGCTGTGCTACATTTGTTAAAATTGGTGTGAACTACAGAAGGGTGGAGGTAATGGTGTCAGATTGTGTGGGTACAGAAATTGTAGGACATAAAGAGAGTATAGGGATAGTGAACTTCTATAATCCCTGTGAGCGAGTGGTGTTGGGGACGTTGGAAGAGGTCGACAGGAGATTCAATGAGGGAAAGGTGATGTGGTGTGGGGATTTTAATGCACATAACGAAGTGTGGGGGAGTGTGCGGACGGATGGCAATGGGAGAACGGTGGAGGACTTTATGGGGTGTCGTGGCCTGGTGTGCATGAATGATGGGAGGGGTACCAGGATTGATGTTGTGAGGGGATCAGAATCGTGTCTGGATCTGACGCTGGTGTCTGCAGTGCTGGCGGGAAGGTGTGAGTGGGAGGTGCATCGGGAGACTACAGTAGGTAGTGATCATTACCCAGTTGTTTGTAAATTAGGGTTTGGGGTATGTAGACAAGGTAAAGTGATGACTCAAAGATGGTGTTTTAGGAAGGCAGATTGGAAAGAGTATAAGCGAGTGTGTGGAGGCTTGTTGGACGTTGTGGTAGGGGGGGAGTCTGTGGATGTGTGTGCAGAGAGGGTGACGGCTAGGATATTGGCGCCTGCAGTGCTGGTGATACCGGTGTCCAAAAGTGGTGGTCAAAGGAGGGTGGTACCGTGGTGGACGGATGACTGCACAAAAGGAGTGGTGGAGAGGGATGTTGCATTGAGAGTCCTGAAGAATAATCTGAAGGAAGTTAATTTGCGGGATTATCAAAGGAAACGAGCAGTGGTGAGGAGGACAATTAAAACAGCTAAAAGGGAGGCGTGGCGTGAGTACTGTTTGACTATTGGGAGTGGGACGGATCTGAGTAGGGTGTGGAGGATGTTTAAGAAGATGGTGGGGAAGGATACCGGGGGGATTCCAGTGTTGGTGGAAGGCGGTGTTCCTGCGGTCACAGATCTGGATAAAGCCAGTGTTATAGGTGGAGCGTTTGAGGGTGTGCACCGATGTGATCATATCATGGAGGAGAGTATGAGAAGGCAAGCAGATGTACTCAGGGAACATGGGGATGTAATGGTGAGGAAAGAGGAGACTGGTGAGGGGATGGATGTAGAGATTTCAATGTATGAATAGGAGAATGCCTTGGAGGGGTGTAGGAAGACGGCCCCGGGAGAAGACCGGATATGCTATGTGATGGTTCAAAAAGCTGGATTGTGTGGATTGTGTGAGACGAGCACTGTTGGAGTTGTATAATAAGGTGTGGAGGTCTGGGAATGTTCCGGCTGGGTGGAAAAGAGGAGTGGTGTTACCGTTTTTGAAACCGGGTAAGGACCCTACGAAGGTGGCGAGTTATAGGCCTATAGCATTGACGTCCAATCTGGGTAAACTGATGGAGAAAATAGTGATGGCTAGGCTGGAGTTTTTTCTGGAGCAGAGGGGTTTGGTGAGTGATGCACAGAGTGGGTTCAGGAGGGGTAGGTCAACTGCAGATGCGTTGGTCATGGTTAGCACTGAGATAGCAAAAGCACTGACGTTGAAGGAAGTGATGTGTGTGGCGTATTTTGATGTGGAGAAGGCATATGACACAATGTGGAGAGAGGGGCTGTTGATGAAGTTGTGTAGGTTGGGTATAGTAGGTAGGCTATATAATTGGATTTTGAGTTTTTTGTTTGGAAGGGTGTTCCGGGTGAAGGTGGGGGAGGACCTGTCCAGGGAGTTTGAGGTTGCTAATGGTACGCCGCAGGGGAGTGTGGTTAGTCCAGTGTTGTTTGAGGTGATGATCGATGACATGTTTGGGGCAGTGGGTCCAGAGATGGGGGTGGCTTTATATGCAGATGATGGGGCAATGTGGAGACGAGGAAGGAATGTGGACTGGGTGATGAAGAAACTACAGGAAGCAGTTATAGGGGTGGAGGTGTGGTCGTTGACCTGGGGGTGCAGACTGTCAGTGGCCAAGTCGTGTTTTATGCTGTATTCTAGGAGAAAGGTTGAAGGGGTGAGGTTGTGCCTATATGGGCAGGAATTGGTGCGGGTGTCAGAGTTCAAGTACCTTGGCATATGTACTTATGGCATATGTACTGGCATATGGTTTGATGAGAAGTTGACTTGGCGGACCCATGTGCAGTATAGTGCTCTGAGATGTCGAAGGGCTATGAACCTTATGCGGGCAGTGGTTGGGTATGATTGGGGAGCGGATAGACGTACTCTGGTGTGTATGTATCAGACACTGATTAGGTCCATTTTAGACTATGGGTGTTTTGTGTATGGGTATGCAGCTAAATCAGTGTTGAAATGTTTAGATGTGGTCCAGGCGACTGCGTTACAGCTGTGTTTAGGTGCGTTTAACACAACATCGGTTGAGGCCTTGCAAGTGGAAGTTGGGGAGATGCCGCTGGACCTGAGTCGAGATAAACTGGCATTGGCGTACTGGGTCAGATTGGATAAGATTGTTTTAGTGCTGTGTATTACTAGCTAGATGTTGTGTTAGTAATGAAGCTAAAATGACATTTTCACTCTGAAGCTCTACATTGAACGGCAGCAACTTTTATCTAACTACAGCTGGTTAGCTAGTTAGCTTGATGATTACTGCAAGTGGCTTTAGTCGTTTTATAATTAAGTAGCTAGATTGTCTAGTTTGATCTTTTACGCTAACAGGCTGTGTCCAAATGCATACACTTGTTTTAGGTGTTGTGCAGAACGTTCTGTGTTAAATTTAGTGTCTGTCACCTTCATGAACTGGGGAAAGCTGGCTTTAGCTAACTAGATAACTAGTGCCTTTAGTTATGACTGTTAGTTATTGCCAATGGCTTTTCTGTCTTGGTTGCAATACTATCCATGTTACATGGCTTTAGGGAACATGGTTGTGTCTATGGTCTGGTAACAACAAAAATCACTGTTTTACAATTCAGTGATACCAAAAACAAGGTTTTTCCTGACAGTTATGTAACATCTCTTCCCTACTCTTGGTTTTAGCTGTTGTGCAGAACGTTCTGTGTTAACATTAAGTGTCTGTTACATTCATGAACTAGGTAAAGCTGGCTTTAGCTAGCTAGATAACGGTTATGCCTTTAGTTGTGAAGCCAAGTACTTCACAATGGCTTTTTTGTTGGTTTACTGTCTTGGTTGCAATAGTAGCCATGTTATATGGTTTTAGGGAACATGGTTGTGTGTATGGCCTGGTAACTAAACATCCAGCAAAAAGCAGCCTGTTTTAGAATTCAGTGAAACAAGTTTTTTCCCTGACAGTTATGTGACCTCTTCCCTACTGTTGTCCCTATCTGTACTCTCCTGCTATCAGGTTGTGCCATGTTTGACATCCCAGTTTAGTTGGTCTGACTCACCTGTTACTGTATAGTACATCTCCAACACATTGTTCTAAAGTAAGTATTCCCAAATCACACGCATGCATTTCATTTTTAAATGTATTACAAACAACACTTATTAACAATAACAAATATTTCTAATGTATAGAAATGCCACCTAATTAATTACATAAACATATGTTGCCTGTGTTTACAGAAACGGTGTTGCATCCAATTATGGATCTATTAGGCTTCCTCACACATCTCGGGGGTTAAAGGACAGAACCCTGGGCAAAAACTTTCATATACATCCCTCTACAAATCAGGAGGATCATCATCACACAAGCCATACATGTTTGAGTCATTGGCCCTTTGGATCGTGAACAACAACTTTGCAGAGGTTTCTTCTCAGTGACACTGAACCAGGGAAGCTCTTCCATTCCCCAGTCCTTTCCAAACAAAAGACTGCTTACTTAAATCTCATGACGGTGTATTTAATGACACACACAACTGCTTCTGATTTTTAGCAGGATGCATTGGCCACACAGAATCAACACTGTCTTCACAACTATTGGCATTGTAACTTAAATCATTAGAATCAACTAACAGGCATGGGCGTCTATGATGTAAATAGTCAAGGCAGTGTCTTGTTGTTATATTGTTTAGAGATGTTAATACAATTCTTAATGTTGTCAAGTAAACAGTTGCAGAATAAAGTATTCCTGAACTAGCGGCCAGCTCTCTCTGTGCATTGCCCCTGAATATTGAAGACAGTAGAAGCAGTCCTCAGGTATTGATATGTAAGCACAACCTTTTGGCATCTTTATCCCTAGACTTAATTCTGTCTGCTGCACATCTTCAGATGTCAAGGGAAAAGAGGATCTTCATGGCAAGAGGGTACATGTTCTCTCTAAATCTGAGGAAAAAAAACATTAGAAAAAGTAATTTAGTAGCAAGAAAATGTCACTTGTTCACCATAAAACATTTCTATATATACCAAAGTTCAAATGTAATGTTTCAGCCATCATCAAAATGATCATACAAAGACAATGTGCAAACATTTATACGATACTTTAGGTCAGTGATACCCAACAGCTCGTAGTCTTAATGAAGGAGTGTCTCAGTAAATGTACCTGTTGGATTAATAACACACAAAAAATAACACAAACATACAACCAATACCGAAGTTGTCTCGGACCGCAGAGTAAAAGTCAAGAGATATGCAATACAATAATATGTAAGATGCTTGTGTATAGAACACAGGTTACTGTAGCCTTTCAACCAAAGGTGGTAAAAGTACTTCCCCATGTTTCACCAGAGTACTTGACTTTGTTCACCGCTTTTTACTATGACTAGGCTAAGAAGTATAAAGGTTGTTAGTCCACTGGATCTCCCTTGGCTACCTCCCCAGGGTGTTGCTGTGTGGCCAATGATGCTCCTGCAGTCTAGGCCACTTCCTCCAGTGCACATGTACTGCTGAGGGATGGGTTTGAACATTGAACCTATCCCATTACTCTTTGAGCAAAAAATAACTTTGACAAATTTTCTGTTTAATAAAGCATAATGATGGGTCATAACAGTAAATGTAGTTCAGGAACTGTAATTAAAAAAACAAAAACATCTTTCAAGAAGATTTTCTATTTCTGAAGTACACTGATGATTTAACTAAGGTACTGTATTGAAATGAGATTAACCCCAGCCCTGGTGGGTATGTATTTCCTGAGAATGGAGGAGATGTTAAATAGGATGATGTGACTGACACCAGGAACTCCTTTCTACAGCACAGTGACCCCTGTGCATACTCTACTTTCCCTATTACTCCATCGCTCTCTTTTTCTGTAAAGAGACAATGAAATGTCTTCAGAAGACAAAGATAATGACACCATTACAGGTATTGCAAATAAGTTAGTGAGCAGATCATGTATTTCTAAAAAGCATTGTATGCAGTATAGGTTGCACCAAGGGATATTTTAACATGCTGGATTAATGGGCTCAATCCAGTCAAACTTGGATTGCAGTATTTACCAGTACCTTTAGTGGTTAATTATCTCATGCCGATTTTGTGTACTGGATACAAAGTCACACTTATTATCAGGGTGCCCCCTGGCCAAAAGTATACTTTACTATTTAGGAACAATGTCCTTTAGTACACTAAACATGTATAAACATTGTATTAAAGTACCATTTAAATAGGAATATTATACTTTTATTAAAATAGACCCACTTATTACATTGGAAATAGAATTTTAGTGCAACATATATTCCTGATTTATTTCAAAATAACATTAATGATAATATGAAATATTTACCTAAATAATAACACTGTAGATAATTCATTATCATTTTAAACGATTTGGCCTCAAGTCACATGTCGCTGAATTTTCAGAATTAAATACTCTTGGACCAAGATTCGTATTTTAAATAGACAATTGCTATTAATATGCTCAAGCTTATTGAAGTATTTCAAAAATACACTTATACAATGTACTGAGGGAACTTACTTGCTGCTGTGAATCTCTTGGTTAGTTCTAATCAAACAGACGTCCAAGTGGAGCAACAAGCACCGTCATTTACGGCGTCTTCAATCACTCTTGTCGCTGTCCAAAATGGCGTTTTCGCTGTTGTAAGACGCCAAGTGCTGCTTAAGCGCCGTCATTTACGGTGTCTTCAGTCACTCTTGTCGCCGTTCAAAACGGCGTTTTCGCTGTTGTAAGACGGCGTTTGTGACGCCGTTCACCAACGACAGACGGCGTTCAACAAACAGGAGAACGTCGGACGGCATCTGGCGTTCATCAAACAGGAGAACGTTGGACGGCGTCTGGCGTTCATCAAACAGGAAACGCCTATATACTTCCGGGTCAAGATTACATTTTTTTTTACACTATTACTTTTTTTATATACTTCTTATTAAATGCATTTAGATGGTATGTGTGCTGTATTTTATTAGCTATATATTATATATAAAATATATAAATAATTATAATAATATGTATACAATATTAATATTTATGGTAAGGATTCAGTAACACACAACAGCAATAATATCAATTCCTCACAGAATATTGTTTTTACCAACTGTCCAAAGTGTATTGTGCATCCCAATAATAACATTTGTAAAAAAAAATGTATTTTAAATGTCCCCCCCAAATATCAAACTTAATCCTACTCCTCAGCAACATGGACTCCATGAAGGAACTGGAGATTTTTGGCAAAAACCTGTCTGCCTCTGCCAAGATCTTAAAAATGTGTTGTCGTTTCAAACCATACCTCCAAATCCAGATAAAAAATATATACTGACTATAGAATCAAGCATTTTGCATGGGCTATTGCAGTCGCCTAAACTAAATCCTATTGAAAACCTGTGGGGTGGGCTGACAAGGAAAGTCCACAAGCCAGAACCAAGGTCTCTGAAGGATTGTGAGAGTTTTCTGTGTAGAGGAATGATCACAAATCACTTCCTATGTGTTCACCCACCTATTGAAACATTATATGAGATAACTCAGAGCTGTTAGCACGAAATACTAAATAGGGGTGCCTATTTATTTCTCTTTTTAGATTAAGAATTTTTCATTTTTTCACCCAATGAAATGTTATCCAGAGTACGATCAATCTGGTAAAATGTTTTCCATTTATTAACCTAGGGTGCCAATAATTCTTCAGGGCACTGTAGCCTATTCTATATCAGTGTGTTATGTGAAGTTGTGATTACATCTGAATTTCAAACCTAATAACAATTAAATGTGAAACAAAGAATATACAAGAATTCCTTACAATTCACTACTCCTGATTTATAACTAGTTCTTAAATCTCATAATGTCTGAAATACAAGTATTCTATATTTAATGAGTATTCTAAAATTTATTATTAATTGTATACAATTCCATAATTCCAAATTCGTGTGGACTTGGTGACAAAATCAGTGGACTTGGTGTTCCAAACTAGCTGCAGCGTGGATTCGAATAGGGCCAACTGTCCATTGTTCTCCCCCCTTTCTGTCACCTGTTTCCTGTTTAACAACGCATAAAAATGCCAGAAAATATATTTTGTTTAATATTTCGAGAGTCTTTTCACTTTATATTACATTGATAATAAGACTGTCTAAAAGGTAATATATTAATATTGTACACATATTATTATAATTATTTATATATTTTATATATATATATATATAATATATAGCTACTAAAATACAGCACACATACCATCTAAATACATTTAATAAGAAGTATTTTTAAAAATGTAATCGTGACCCAGAAGTATGTAGGCGTTTTTCTGTTTGATGAACGTCAGACGCCGTCCAACATTCTCCTGTTTGGTGAACCCCGGACGCCGTCCGACGTTCTCGTGGTTGTTGAACGGCGTCACAAACGCGGTCTTACAACAGCAAAAACGCCGTTTTGGACGGCGACAAGAGTGATTCAAGACGCCGTAAATGACAGCGCTTATGCAGCACTTGGACGTCTGTTTTATTAGCACTAACCAAGAGATTCACAGCAAGAAGTAAGTTCCCTCAGTACATTGTATAAGTGTATTTTTGAAATACTTCAATAAGCTTGAGCATATTAATAGCAATTGTACTCTTGGTCCAAGAGTATTTAATTCTGAAAATTCAACGAGCATGTGACTTAAGGCCAAATCGTTTCAAAAGATAATTAAATATTTACAGTGTTATTATTTAGTTAAGTATTTCATATTATCATTAATGTTTTTGAAATAAATCAGGAATATGTTGTACTAAAATTCTATTTCCAATGTAATAAGTGGGTCTATTTTAATAAAAGTATAATATTCCTATTTAAATGGTACTTTAATACAATGTTTATACATGTTTAGTGTACTTAAGGACATTGTTTCTAAATAGTAAATGTAAGTATACTTTTGGCCAGGGGCACCCTGATAGTATGTGTGACTTTGTATCCGGTACCCAAAATCAGCATGTGAGATAATTAACCACTAAAGGTACTGGTAAATACTGCAATCCGAGTTTGACTGGATTGAGCCTATTAGTCCAGCATGTTAAAATATCCCTTGGTGCAACCTGTACTGCATACAATGCTTTTTAGAAATACATGATCTGCTCACAAACTTATTTGCAATTCTCATTTCTGTGATAAAAACAATACATTATGGTGTCATTATTTTGGTCTTCAGAAGACATTACCTTGTCTCTTTACTTTCCGTATTACTCCATCACTCTTTTTCTGTAGATTATCCACAGGGGTCACTGTGCTGTAAAAAAGTGCTCCTGGTGTCAGTCACATCATCCTATTTGGGATGCACTATATACTTTGGACAGTTCTTAAAAACAATATTCTGTAAGGAATGGATATTATTACTGTTGTATGTTGCTGAATCATTACTCATTAAAAGGAACACACTCTGGATTTGTACCTTGATTGGGGTCACAGACACCCAAGCTGCCTCAACGAGATGCTAGAGTGTGATGATGCAAGACAATTTATTTACTAACTCCTAAACCCTGGACGGTGTTGGCCAGTTGCACAGACCTCTGCCTCAACCCTTGGCTAATCCAAGAGCTGGATTTGTTAACTTTCAAATGACATTGGTAATGTCCTCATATAAATTATTTTAATATAACAATTGCATTCCTTCTTGCTCTAAACAATGTCAAACTATTCAATTACCACAACTATTCCTGTGAAGTGCTACAGTGGATATAAAAAGTCTACACACCCCTGTTAAAATGCTTGTGATGTAAAAGAATGAGACAAAGATAAATCATGTCACCTTTAATGTGATCTATAACGTGAACAATTAAATTGAAAAACAAACTGAAATCTTTGAGAGGGAAAAATAAAAAACTCACAATAACCTGGTTGCATAAGTGTGCACACCCTTACACTAACACTTTGTTGAAGCACCTATTGATTTTATTACAGCACTCAGTCTTTTTGGGTAGGAGTCTATTAGCATGGCTCATCTTGACGTGGCATTATGTGGCCACTCTTCTTTGCAAAAGCGCTCCAAATCTGTCAGATTGCGAGGACATCTCCTGTGCACAACCCTCTTCAGATCACCCCACAGATGTTCAATTGGATTCAGGTCTGGGCTTTGGCTGGGCCATTCCAAAACGTTAATGTTCTTCTGGTGAAGCCATGCTTTTGTGGATTTGGATGTGTGCTTTGGGTCGTTGTCGTGCTGAAAGGTGAACTTCATCTTCAGCTTTCTAACAGACGCCTGAAGGTTTTGTGCCAAAATTGCCTGGTAATTGGAACTGTTCATAATTCCCTCCACCCTGACTAAGGCCCCGGTTTCAGCTGAAGAAAAACAGCCCCAAAGCATTATGCTGCCACCACCATGCTTCACTGTGGGTGTGGTGTTCTTTGGGTGATGTGCAGTGTTGTTTTTGCGCCAAACATACCTTTTGTAATTATGGCCAAAAAGTTCAACCTTGGTTTCATCAGACCATAACGCATTTTCCCACGTGCTTTTGGGGGACTTGATGTTTGTTTTTGCAAACTTCAACCGGGCTTGGATGTTTTTCTTTGTAAGAAAAGGCTTCCGTCTTGCAACCCTACCCCTTTGCCCATTCATATGAAGAATACGGGAGATTGTTGTCACATGTAGCACACAGCCAGTACTTGCCAGAAATTCCTGCAGTTCCTTTAATGTTGCTGTAGGCCTCTTGGAAGCCTCCCTGACCAGTTTTCTTCTTGTCTTTTCAACAATTTTGGAGGGACGTCCAGTTCTTGGTAATGTCTCTGTTGTGCCATATTTTCTCCACTTGATGATGACTGTCTTCACTGTGTTCCATGGTATATCTAATGCTTTGGAAATTCTTTTGTACCCTTCTTCTGACTGATATCTTTCAACAATGAGATCCCTCTGATGCTTTGGAAGCTCTCTGCGGACCATGGCTTTTGCTCTGAAATGCAACTAAGAAAATGTCAGGAAAATCCTACTAGAAAAGCTGAACTTTATTTGTGATTAATCAGAGTCACTTTAAATGATGGCAGGTGTGTAATGACTTCTATTTAACATGAGTTTCAATGTGATTGGTTAGTTCTGAACACAGCCACACCCCCACTTATAAGAGGGTGTGCACACTTATGCAACCAGGTTATTGTAAGGTTTTTATTTTTCATTTTTCCCCCTCAAAGTTTTCAGTTTGTTTTTCAATTGAATTGTTCACATTATAGGTCACATTAAAAGTGGAAAAAGTTCTGACATGATTTATCTTTGTCTCATTCTTTTACATCACAAAAACCTGGCATTTTAACAGGGGTGTGTAGACTTTTTATATCCACTGTATATTCATACCACAGTGTCCATGCCAAGCTAATGTCCCAGAGTAAAAAGCAACGTTATGGACGATCCAGAATAGAATTTTACCTATAATGTCTAATGAGATAGTTTGACAAGGTATAGTACAAACGCACACAAAAACATCTTGATCATTCAGGCAAAAGAAATAAAATCCCATAATGTCTGAAATACAAGTATTCTGTATTAAATGAGTACTCTAAAAAATACAGTTAATTGTATACAATTCCATAATTCCATAGAGATTTGTGGTCGGCAGACTTGGTGTTCCAAATCAGCTGTAGCGTGGACTCGAATAGGCCCACTGTCCATTGTTCTCCCCCCTTTCTTTCACCATTTTCCTATTATAGTATAAAAATGCTAGATAATATCTTTATTTAATATTTAAGGGTCTTTTGACTTCATATTACATTGATAATAAGACTGTCTAAAAGGTACTATATTAATATTGTATACATACTATTATTATTATTTATATATTTTACATATATAATACATAGCTAATAAAAGAGTGATTGAAGACGCCGTAAATGACGGCGCTTATGCAGCATTGGTTTTACAACAGCAAAAACGCTGTTTTGGACGGCGACAAGAGTGATTGAAGACGCCGTAAATGACGGCGCTTATATGCAGCACTTGGACGTCTGTTTGATTAGAACTAACAAAGAGATTCATAGCGTCAAGTAAGTTCCCTAAGTGCATTGTGTGTGTGTATTTTTGTAATAATAAGCTTGAGCATATTAATAGCAACTATCTATTTCAAATAATAATCTTGGTCCAAGAGTCTTTAATTCATAAAATTGAAAATGCATGGGACATAAGGCCAAATCGTTTCAAATGATAATGAAATGTTTAAAGTGTTATTCAGTTAAATATTTCATATTATCATTAATTTATTTGAAATAAATTAGGAATATATTTTGTACTAAAATTCTATTTCCAATGTAATAAGTGGGTCTATTTTAACAAAAGTGTAATATTCCAATTTAAATGGTATTTGAATACAATGTTTATTCATATTTAGTGTACTAAATGACATAGTTCCTTAATAGTAAATGTAAGTATACTTTTGGTTAGGGGCACCCTGATAGTAAGTGTGACTTTGTATCCAGTACACAAAATCGGCATGTGAGAAAATTAACCACTAAAGGTACTGGAATTCAAGTTTGACTGGATTGAGCCCATTAATCCAGCATGTTAAAATATCCCTCAGTGCAACCTATACTGCATACAATGCTTTTTAGAAATACATGATCTGCTCACTAACTTATTTGCAATACCTGTAATGGTGTCATTATCTTTGTCTTCTGAAGACATTTCATTGCCTCTTTACTTTCCCTATTACTCCATTGCCCTCTAGTTTGGAAAGGATTGGGGAATGGAAGAGCTTCCCTGGTTCAATGTCACTGAGAAGAAACCTCTGCAAAGTTGTTGTTCACGATCCAAAGGGCCAATGACTCAAACATGTATGTCCAGGAAGTTGGCTTGTGTGTTGATGATCCTCCTGACTTGTAGACGGAAGTATATGAAAGCGGTTTCCCAGGGTTCTGTACTTCAACCCCAGAGATGTGAGGAAGCCTAATAGATCCATAATTGGATGCAACACCGTCTCTGTAAACACAGGCAACATGTTTATGTAACTGATTAATTAGGTGGCATTTCTATACATTAGGAATATTTGTTATTGTTAATAAGTGTTTGTAATACATTTGACAATGAAATGCATGCGTGTGAGTTGGGAATTCTTACTTTAGAACAATGTGTTGGAAATGATGTATTATACAGTAACAGGTGAGTCAGACCAACTAAACTGGGATGTAAAACAAACTGAAGAGAGTACAGATAGGGACAACAGTAGGGAAGAGGTCACGTGACTGTCAGGGAAAAAATCTTGTTTCACTGAATTCTAAAACAGGCTGCTTTTTGCTGGATGTTTAGTTACCAGGCCATACACACAACCATGTTCCCTAAAACCATATAACATGGCTACTATTGCAAATAAGACAGTAAACCAGCAGAAAAGCCTTTGTGACGTACTTGGCTTCACAACTAAAGGCATAACCGTTATCTAGCTAGCTAAAGCCAGCAATACCTAGTTCATGAATGTAACAGACACGTAATGTTAACACAGAACGTTCTGCACAACAGCTAAAACCAAGAGTAGGGAAGAGATGTAACAGAACTGTCAGGAAAAACCTTGTTTGTATCACTGAATTCTAAAACTGACTTTTTGCTGTTACCAGGCCATACACAACCATGTTCCCTAAAGCCTTGTAACATGGATAGTATTGCTACCAAGACAGAAAAGCCATTGGCAATAACTAACAGTCATAACTAAAGGCACTTTATCTAGCTAGCTAAAGCCAGCTTTCCCCAGTTCATGAAGGAGACAGACACTAAATTTACCACACAACACCTAAAACCAGTGTATGTGTTTGGACACAGCCTGTTAGCATACAAGTAGGAGCAAACTAGACAATCTAGCTACTTGATTATTAAAACGATTAAAGCCACTTGCAGTAACCATCAAGCTAGCTAGCTAACCAGCTGTAGTTAGATAAAAGTTGCTGCCGTTCAATGTAGAGCTTCAGAGTGAAAGTCATTTTAGCTTCAGTACTAACACCACATCTAGCTAGTAATACACAGCACTAAAACAATCTTATTACATGTTGTAAGCCAAAGTCGTAAGAAAATGTCCAACAGGCAACATACTTACAGATAGTGCAGTTTTTCTTGCTGCTGTTCTTGTTATTTTTCCGTGTTTCAAAGTTGTTCTCCTCAGCGATTGGTTGAAATCTAGCCATGTGATTGATGCAATATCCAAATAAGGAATTGAAACCAAACAGACGTTAATAACGGCGTTAAGTGATACTGAACGCCGTAAGTTATGGCGCTTATTGACATCAACAAGAACTGGGGAAACGACGTTTTTGACGGCAACATGAGTGAGCGAAGACGCCGTAAATTACGGCACTTATTGCAGCACTTGGACGGCGTTACAAACGTCGTTTTACAAAAGCGAAAACGCCGTTTTGGAGGGCGGTTTACTGGGGAACGGCGTATTTTGCGTGTCATTGGACGACGTGGGAAGCCGTAATGTGTCATGTTTTTGACTCACTTGGCCTTCCATAATTATTGGCGTTCTGTACGCGTGTTTGGTTTGTCGTTAATGGCGTTCTGAACGTGCGTCTGCTTTATTATCGATACACATTCCTGATTATACTATCTACATGAACCTCAGGCTTATTGGGCTTAATTCTTGCTACATACAAAATTAAACTCACAGTTTAGATTTTTCTATTTTTACAACAATGTTTGTTTACAACAAGCATCTCTATCCAGACTCATTCTTTCTGTTATTAAGTAAACGCCAGCGCCTGTTAAATAAAATAAGCATTTATCTGATTTAATATGCAAATTGTACCATCATAGCTAGCTTCGCCTTTATTATGCAAATGTGGTACCCACTCTTTACTATTCATAACTCTGGTGCCGTTTTGGGAGGCAGGTAAATTTTCTTAGTTCGTCACTTTAGCTTGGGCAAATAAGAAAAAGATTGATTTGACATTTATTATTAGAGTGGTCACACTTGTGTTGGTGTGTGATTGCATTAACGGTTCAAGCA
Source organism: Esox masquinongy (assembly GCA_016801175.1). Taxonomy (NCBI): domain Eukaryota; kingdom Metazoa; phylum Chordata; class Actinopteri; order Esociformes; family Esocidae; genus Esox; species Esox masquinongy. The sequence continues at coordinate 29,661 of JACXGI010009539.1, forward strand.
ACAGCCAGTGGTGAGAAAAAAATCAGGAGGAGCCTATGGAACTACCAAAACGACCAGCCCTCGGAGACTATCAGTGTGTCCTGGTCACTTTATTCAAGGTAAATTTAGTTAGGAATGAGTTAGGAATGAGTTAGCTACCTCTCCGAGAGCCATCACCTTACCGTGGTGGAGAGGTTTGTGTGTTCCTGTGAACCTGAGAGCTGGAACAGAGGAAGAGGAGGAGTTACCCTGCCCGGAGGAAGCCCGGGGCCCCCGTCTGGAGCCAGGCCCAGAGGGAGGGCTCGCAGGCGAGCGCCTGGTGGCCGGGTTTGCCACGGAGCCCGGTCGGGCATTGCCCGAAAAAGCAACGTGGCACCCCCCTCTCCATCCTATGGGCCCACCACTCATGGGAGGAACCGCTTTG
>JACXGI010009540.1:0-30038 GCA_016801175.1 Esox masquinongy
ACCCCCCCCCCCCCCCCCCCTTAACATATACACAGAAACACACACCTGTGATGTATTTCAATCCGTGCATCCAATGTCGGGTGCTAGATGGATATCTCTAGCTGCGCCTGACTGATTTATGACGGAATCCGATGTGGGCTGTCATTTGCATATTAAGATTCTGGCGGCCTGGGCTCCCTCGCACGAGTCGAGTCGCTCTATTGGCTTTGATCAATGTCCGACTTGAGTGAGCAGGAGAGAGAGCGGGGAAGAGAAAGGGTAAGAGAGTATGAGCGGAGAAAAAAGGAAAAAAAACATTATTTTGCTAACAGATGGAGAGGGTGTAGGGAGAGGTCAAGGTTAGAGATCTGTGCTATAGAACCGGCAGTGGGATGTTAAAGCAAGGGCCCCACAAGTTTTAACGCTGTCTTACCAAATATCCTTATAGTCTACTACAACCTTAAAACCCGTTGTCCATAGCCTATAGAACTAAATCATCGGCCTTTAAACTTGCATTACTTTTGGTTTCTTGTATACTTAGACATTAATGTTTTAAATCGCATTTACAACTTTCTACACCTTTGTTGTGCTGTTCTAAATCATAGTGTGTGAAACGTCCCTACTAATTACGATTTCGACATTAGGATGCTTTAATAGCCGATCACACACAGTGTGGCTAATGTTTCCGTGAAGCCTATCAGTTCAAGAGGCACTAACGTAACAGGCTACTGAATGATAGCTAATCCATGATATAATCTGCCCTATTTTAAACCCTTATTAATCGAAAACAATGGGATATCTAACCGTTGTTATAAGAAAGGCTACACATGAATTGGTTTGTAACATTCTTTTAACAATTGAACTTGCTGGTAAAGCCTGATTTGAGTACATGCCAGTGTCCTCGAATAGTTACAGCGACATTTAAGGTAAACCCATCAAGTGAATTAAAAGTGTGTCCCCACGGTAAGTAGTAGCTGCTACTGTATATAGGCCATGCATATTGAAGTAAACAACAAGGTTTACATTGTGGGGAATCAAGCAACTCATCTGCTTGATTCAGGTAAATGGTAGATTTTGATTAACCTACCTTTTGGGGCATGCTATAGCCTAATGTTGCGCCACTGTGGAAGACTGACACTATTTGCTGCGGGACAGTTGATCCGCAATAAATACATGAAGTAATTTTCTGAACCCTTAGAATACAAAATGTAACATTTATTCCACTTTAAACAAAAGTATAATATATGACTGAAACAGTTGTTAATGTATAGCAATTTCAATAGAGATAACAATTTCAATAGCGGTAGTTTGAAAACAACTTAACCATTTGCATTCTTTCTATTTTGCGTACTTGTCTAAATGTACTCGGAAAAAAACAATGACATTGTATTTAAAGTTATCGTTAAAAATGTAATTGTGGACCTGAAAACTGTTGAAAGACAGTCACCGACAATCCCTCTCATCTCTACGGCTCGCTGAAGACTTGGCCATATGCAACATCTGAAAAGATCACTGGTAAAATAGCTAGATTGCATATCGGAAAAGTTCATAATTTACTTATATATATATATAGTACGCAAAAGCATATATATATATAAGTATATATATATATATATATGCTTTTCAACTTTAGAGAAAGTGTAATAAATACCTACGGGGTCCACTGTTCTGTTTTGAATACCGCTTGCACCGTTTTGAATACCGCTTGCAAATAATTAGGCTATTTCTTTCAAGCATCCTGGTTTGTTTGGGTAATACAGTAATATCGTGATTATTATTACCAGGTATCCCATAGGCTACCATATATATCACATTGCGTTTGGGCTTTGTATTAGTTCACATCGCTTTCATACGCGGATCTAGACTGTGAACTTGCACGCCCCGTCATACCACGATCTGTAAGCACAGCCTTCAGTAGCATACCACCATATGCACCACAGCACACCAAGCCTCGTCCACGCGCAGAACTAGTCGCAACCTGTAAAATATTTCACTCACTGGTCATACATTTTTTTCTCTTCGACGTTGAACGTAGCACCTCCACCATTCCGGGTCGTCGCTCTCTTCCCCCTCTCTCTCTTTCATTTTTTCTTTCTCCGGGCGTCCTATAAGGCTCTGTCCATTTCCCTGGCCGTGTCTCCAGTCCGTGTGTTCAGCGGTGACGCTTGCCCCGCGCGGCGGCGCCTCGCTCCTTTGCTTTGGTCGCTGTCTAGTAGCACTTCAGCTATAGCTCACTATAGGCTCTCTCCTTTCCTCCACCCTCCCCGCACGCACAGCCCTGCTCTTGTCATCGCATTTGTTATTTGCATGATGTCTTCGTATGGTGTCGTTATTTAGTCTGCAAGGGTGGTGTTTAGCCCGTCTTATATTACCAAACCCCCATTCTGAGTATTTACACCCCCTCCCCCATCTGCAGGTCCAACCTGAAACACATCTGAAACTTATTACATGGGCACTTATAGGCAGACTTCTGTTTGTCAAGGAGTTCTGATTTCACAGAATATACTGGGTTGCACATGAAGGGTATAGTCTATAACTTTTTGGGACTTTATAGTGTCCACAAATCTCACCCAATGAACCCAATCCCCAACATTATAGATGAAAAAATCGGGAGGCAATAGTACGGTTTGGACAATTTTCTTATGTTTCCAGCAGTTCAGCGATTTTTTTGCGAAGTTCGTTCTCTATAGGCCTAACTTCGCACGCGCGCGTAAGGTTCAACCCCCAAGCCCTCTTGCCAGAACCTGTCTGTCCTGTTTGTGCAACCCGATATTCACGCGCTCGGTTTTGTTCGTTTCAAAAGCGATTCACCCTTTTCTCCTTTTGAACTATTCGCACAAACACACACTTGGCTCCATCCGCAGACCCTATAGAGCCCCCTGATCAATGTCCAGTGTCCACCTCTGTTCAACGTCTCTCTCTCTCTCTTTCATTCTTTCGCTCTCCCTCTTCATAAAGCATATGTCCGCCCCCCTCCGAGCTCCTGTCCATTGGCTTTTCTTGCTGTTTTCCTACGCCCCCCCCCCCACACAGTGCCCATTGCTTTCATTAGACATCTCTCCCTCGCTCTCTCTCACTCTCTCCCTCCCCCAAGTGCCTCTTGTCCGGCCCCCTGATCTTTCTGTCCATTGGCTTCCCCGGGTCTACTTTTCATGTCCAGCCCCTAATGAGTGTCCATTGGTTTTGTTATTTCCCTTTCCCTCCTCCCACTTTGCCGCTTCGCCCTGCCCATGTTTTGTATGTCTGTGTCCATCCATCTCCTGACGTTCAAGTTCGCAGGAACGTCACGTCCGCACTTGAACTTGCAGCTCAGGGGGGCTTTTGCCATTTTTTCATCTCTCTCTCTTTTCAAAGAAGCCATGACGGCGATCCCACAATCCATCTTCCCTGCGCCATCGTTGTATTATTTCTAATTTTGGATGTCAAAGGCATTGATGAAGATATTTTCTCTGGAGTCTCCCTTCTAACCCGGCTCTCCCGATGTGAACCGAGCTGAACGCTGCCACCAGCCACCATGTCTCGCCGCAAGCAAGGCAAACCCCAGCACTTAAGCAAACGAGATTTTTCGCGTAAGTACACCTAAATTGTCGTTTCTACTTTCACCACACTGCTTTCTATCCAGGCCAATACTGAGTCCATTCAGAAAAACTGAAATGGGTTACCAGGAGCGTGATTCTCACGGGCACTTTGGACACTGGACAGCACGGACCCGCGGTCAAGTGGACTTCACCGTCAAAGCGTGGCGACAATCTATCTACTCGGGTGAAATACTTATGCGCCCATAGCATATCCTCCCCAAAGCCGAAAGACCAAAGTTTTATTCATATTTTATCCATGCGAAAATTCGGAGAACTTTGCTGCGAGAATGGCATTACATTCACTCTGGCTTTAGTGCCCCTATTGCCTCCGACACTAAAGTGCATAGGCTACGTTAAGGTACGCGGAGCGTATGGGTAGGCTTCTATGTGCATGCCTTCTGCGGAGCTATGTAGAATATCACCCGGAATATCCGGTATCGGTGCCTGTCTTGGATCCAGGCAGGTTTCCCCCTCTCTTGTGCTATTTTTGGAAGGTTTTCAAAAAGCTGGAGGTGGATTTTGATTGGGAAAAATCTCGTGTCCGACTGTTTACAAGCAGCGTTCGCGTATAGATCCTCTGCCAACAGAGCCGAAATAGATGTCAAAAAGGCGTATTTGTACCCTGCTTGTAAAAATATAGTTTTTGAATGGATTGTAATGACTAGCCTACATATTTTGTAAGGTGTTCTCGTATAGTGGCGGGAAGCATACAGACTATGCATGTTTCAAGTAGCCTATTAAAAGAGGATGCATTCGTAAAGAGCAACAGGACCAACGCTTTTCTACGTTATTTTTCCTTCTGCTTTCTACAAACGCACATTTGGAACTACCCGCTATTTAATTTAGTTATCATGCAGTTCATTACCCTAAGGTAAGACAAAACAAGAATAGCAATGTAATGTTATTTACACTGTAGGTTAATGAGAATGTAGGACTAACGAAAATGTAAAAAATAGACATTTATAAGTTTATCTGATGTTATGAAAACACCATTACGCACACTTTGATTTTGTCCATTATTCTTCGATTTCATTCCATTTATACACCATGTTTACAAATGTTAAGAGCAGAAGGCAGCTACTGGCGTTTGTAACTAGAGGAATGACCAAGGTAGCCAGTCCAATGCCCGATTTTGCCACACCGTGTGTCAATCCTGCAAGCATCTCTTCCGTAGTGATCGAATGGCGTTTTATGCGATAATATCCCCTAAATATTTCTAACTTGTTATATTATTTTATCGTATAGTATGGCTTTATTATGCATTTGCATTGCGAGGTGATATTAGCCTATAGATACAGTATATTACACTGTATTTGGGTTTCAGTGCACCCAGTCCAGTTTCTTTCGCAGGCTTTTGTTCCTGTCGGAATCCGGTCGCTAGGAGGCAGACGACGATCAGAAACTGGATGTGAACTCGAACCTGATCAATTACACCGGGACCTTAATCTACATATTTAACGATTATGTTTAGAATGCAGTGGAACGCATGAGGGTTATGTGCCACGTTCCCCCTCCTATTTTATCCCTATTTTCATATCTACATGTTTGGGAATTAAAACAATTTCAATGCAACATTCAGTAGGCCAGTATCCTGACAAACTAGGCTATATAATCGCAACAGCTGCAAAAATGTGATAAATCTTAGTTTATGGTGAAAATATATGTATTTAGTGTGAAAATGCATAACAAAAACTATCAATGAATTTACGGTACCCCACATTGGTAGGGTTAATTCGGGTTAGTTTTTCTTGCTTTTTGAACACATATTTTGTAATGGTAGTAAAGTGGTCTTTAATCTATCCCACAAATGTATTTGTTCATTACATTCAGATGAACTTGTTTTAATTATAAGTACCCCCTGAAATATAATAGAATTTACATAAATTGGGGAAGAAATGTTACTAATCTTTATCACCTTGGATTCATGTGTGCAGTGCATCAATTTTGCAGAAATTACAGTTGTTTAATATAATGCAGAATTACATTTGTTTTAAATGCGTACATAATTTGGTTCTGCCTTACCTTGATTTTCTTAAATGCTGTTAGAAAACATTTTTCCCAAACAGTCTATTCTTATATTTATTGATTTAACTCACAGAACGATAACGAATTATCTTTATTTTGCACATTATAATGGTATACTACATTATTTATCAGTGTTGTATGCTCCTCTGTTGCAGCCTACATTTTTTGCTAATCTGATATTGATTGCATCACATTTAGTTTAGGAGACTGACATGTAGTGTGAAAGTGTTACTGAGTCCGTGTTTTGAATATGTAACTATTCAGGCAAGAGAAATACAGAATCTGATTCTCGTAAAATTCAAATCCGTATCAATGTGGGAATAAATACATGCATGGGCCTATGCAGAAAAAGATGCAATCAATAATATAATCATTGGTGTTTGTTGATTTTAAGATTAGATTTGTTGTTTACCCCTTTTAATTAAAAACAGCAATGCATTATGTAACTCCAAAAAAATCTACTCTCAGTGCAAGTTTAAGGTGAGGGCTTAGTCTGCTTTCATTTGATTTTATCCAGTAAATGTAATGCCCATGGCTGTTGTATAACCTCGGCCGTTCTGGTGGTTGACCTAACGTTAAATTAAGGGTAGTAACCGTCCGCCGGAATTTATCACATGTTATCTCTATGTCCCAGTTCGCTTGCAGATGTCTGTAGGATTGCTCGTTCAAATGATAGTTCCTCGCGCGCGCTGGGGAGCTACTCCACATTCCGCCCTCTCTCTCTCTCACGCGCTCTCTCTCTATCTGTACTCTATCTGGCTCTAGTTTGGGCGGAAATAATTTTAACCTCAGTTCACAGGATCCTATCTCTTTTATCAAACATCCCTACCAATCATCAGCCACTACAAATTAAAATCTATTTTTTGATTCTCAGTGGTTTTAGGTTAATTAAAATGTGAAATTGGCAGCTTAGTAAAGAAGGTCAAGATGCCTAACCATTAGGAAGCTAAAGGAGAGCTACTCTCACCTTAGCGCGAAAGATTTCGAACACCACGGGCTGCTCAGTTGTAGGTTAGGACTGAGACTCCTGTCTTACCTCCTCAGTGTACATCTTCCATTCACCGAGCTCGTGGTCCGTGTATAACGACACAAAACGGCTCATTGAGGCCGATTTCTGACTCGAAAAGTGGTTATATAGGAACTAAGTCACACACATGTAAAGAGGAAATTATGTATTTTCTTGCACATTTGTAATTTCACATAATTAACTTTACTCTATCACATATCACAGCTACTTATTTCCTCACCCAGCAATAGGCTACTTACTCATTGAAATATATATATAAAAAAACATTTGAAAATGCATTTAAACATTTTTCCCTTTGACTTTGAGCAATCTGACTGTCTCTATCCTAGAGAGCTTTTGAACACAGATGATCAATTATTACAATGTATTACCCTCCAAACAAAGGCTTTACTTGTCATACCTATGTTTCTATTATCTCCAAAAATATGTTTCATGTGTTATAACTCTGACCTTTGAATACACTACTTTCTTGGATTTTGTGGTGTTTATTTCAGTGGATCTAAAAGTAGAAGTGGTGCGAGTGTAAAGTTGACAGGCTGATGAGTGTTAAGGGAGCTGTCTGTCAAATGCCAGTCTTAGAGGGAGTTAATTAATTGCTGTTCTCTGCAACACTGGCCAGGTATTCTTACTACTACTAAAATTACAACTACTACTACTTCTCATAATACTACTATTTCAAAAAGCAAAAACATTTGTCATTTAGCGGACCCTCTTATCTAGAGTGACTTATAGTAGTAATTAAAGTTAAATACCTTGATCATGGTCTGACAACAGATTTTGTATTTATTTAATCAGCACAGGGATTCCAACCTGCAACCTTTTGGTTCCTGGCCCAACACTCATTTCCACAAGGCTGCTGAACCTCTTCTAATCAAGCCACTACTATTCCTACTACTCCTACTACTCCTATTACTACTATTACAATTAATAATAATAATGATAATAATAAGAATACTTCTGCTGCTGCTAATATAGGAGTTCTACTGCTAAAACTACTTCTAGTACTACAATATCAGTCAAACTTTTTGACAAACCTGAGTGGGTAAATTTGTCCAAACCTTTGACTGGTACTGTACGTCTACTGCTAACTACTACTAATAATACTGTTGCATCTACTACTAATAATACTAGTAGTTATACTGTTACTGCTGGAACTACAACTACTACTACTTCTACTAATACTAATACTTCTACTAATACTAATACTTCTACTGCTATTACTACTACTACTACTACTATCAGTACTAATACTACCACATCTACCACTACTATGTTTGCTGCTACTACCAGTACTGCATCTGCCAGCGCTACCAAAGCTGATGCTTCTACTACTACCACTCTAATACTACTATTGATACTGCTAATGGTGCTATTACTACTAATGCTTGCTTTTAATACTACTGATACCATTACTTCTAATACTACTACTGATACTATTGGTGATATTACTATTACTACTGTTATTATTACTGCTACTACTATTACTGCTACTACTATTACTGCTACTGCTGCATGGGGGTGTAGTCTGAAAATAAATATTCTAGGCAAAACGATGAGAGAGGAAATGCCAAAGCATCTTTGACACTACTTAGTTGAACATTCTGCCTCTAATTTGCCGCCTGTTTATCTGTCCCTCCTCCCTTCCCCGGTTCCCGGTTCCAGCCGAGCCCCTGTCTGCAGTTGCCTCAGAGGAGCTTTCGTCGGAGCGCTGCTCGGAGCGTTCAGACCGCTCGGAGAATGGCGCAGGCTCGGTACGGGTTGCCGTGGAGACGGAGCAGGACCTGTTGACCTGCGGACAGTGTCAGACCACCTTCCCTCTGGGGGACATCCTGCTCTTCATCGAGCACAAGAGGAAGAGATGCCACGGGCCACCCTGCCTGGCCCGTGGTCTGGACAAGCCCCCCTCGCCATCGCCGGGCCTCGCTCTCACGCCCTCGCCCTTCTTGGCTTCACTTCGCAGGCGCCCCGTGGAGGTGGGCGTTCAAGCCACGCTGGGCGATGATGACGACGACCGCCTGTCATTGCCCAGGGGGATATGCCCCAAGCAGGAACACGTCCCAGGTAACCCCACCTTCCTTACACCGCGTTGTCTCATTCTGATACACATACAAGTGCAGTTGCATAGTTCGTCCGCTACAAACGCGCATTAAGGTCGGTCCGCGCAGGGCCGTGTTTTAGTGTGTCACACATCACTCATACACACAGCGACGTGTCAGTTTCTATGAGCCTTGTGAGCTTGTGATTAATATAATGTTTTAGACAGGGGCTGTGTTGGGGGATCGATGCACCTCAGATTGTGTCGTGTAGTGTCGTGTAGTGTTGTGTAGTGTAGTGTAGTGTTGTGTAGTGTCGTGTAGCGTTTGTAGTGTTGTGTGCGCAGGAAAATACTGAAAACAGCCGTGGTCACGTTGTTCAGTGCACATGTTCCCTCTCCCTGTGGGATTTGTAGTCCTAAGAGAGCCTGAGAGAACCGCACCACCCTGATTGGGTCAGACGTCAGCCCTGTTTTAAATGATCCATTGAATTGGTTAGGGCTGATTGGCTAGGCCAAAAAAATCACAGGGAGGCCCAAGGGAATTAGGAACAGCATGCCCTTATAGTGTGGCTGAGAATCTTTAAATTTGATTTGAGGATCGTTAGCTCATCGGTCTCTTGGATTGCCCTGATCTCTAGCTATGTGTGTGTGCGTGTGTGTGTGTGCTCGTGTCAGCCGGTGGAGAGGAAACGGTTAACTTGGCACGGCAGTCGTCCTCCGTTGGGTTTGACTGAGAGACAATGGGGGGGGGGGTGGCTTTCCACAGTAATCAAATACAGCCCAATGGCAAAGTGACCCTGTTAACCTTGACTTAGTGGCCATTTTGGGATGGTCTAAAGTGGGGCACTGGGCGGGGGCACTGGCTGGCACTGCAGCGGAATCAACCCACCCACCATACGGGGACACTAAAGATCCAGGCATGGGTCAATGTGTGTGTGAGCATATGTGTGTTGGAGGGAGTGGTTTGGAGAGTTTCTTTGCGTAATTACACGGTTGTTTGGTGTGTGTATGCCTGTACCCGGGCAGACACAGAGCATGTGTGTGTGTTAGTGTGTGTTTTCACGGTTTCTTTGGGATATGGGTTCATGCCTTTTCAGGTTGTGTGTTCCCAGTGTCCACATATAGACTACACTGTATGGTGTGTGTGTGTGGTGTGTGTGTGTGTTTGTGTGCATGTCTGTGTGTGTGTGTGTTTGTGTTTGTGTGTGTGTGTGAGTCTGCATGTCTGTGTGTGTGTTTTCTGTGTGTGTGTGTGTGTTTATGTGTGTGTGTGTTTGTGTGTGTGTGAGTGTGCATGTCTGTGTGTGTGTGTGTGTCTCTCTATCTGTGTGTCTTGCAGGCATGGTGTGTGTTCGGAGGCTGTGTGGGACATAGTGCTGTGGCTGTCTCATGTGGCTCTAATAGATGTCTCCTGATCTCACTGTGGTCTCATTGGCACCACATCTTAGCCCTGGTAAACAGTGGCCTGCACAAAATCTCTCACACATTTTCTCTCTCTCTCTCTCTCTCTCACACACACACACACACGCACACACACACACACACACACACACACACACACACACAGACACTCTCTCTTACGCCCTCTCTCACACACTCTCTCTCACATACTCTGCCTTTCTCACGCACACACACACTCTCTCACACACACTCTTTCACACACTCTCTCTCACACACACTCTTTCACACACTCTCTCACACACACACTCTCACACACTCCCTCTCACCCTCTCTCACATACTTTTTCTCACACACAATCTCTCACACACTCTCTGTCATGCTCTTTCTCACACTCACTCTCACACACTCTCTCTCTCACACTCTTTCTCAAACACTCCCTCTCACCCACTCTCTCCATTTCTCTATTTATTTTCTTACGTTCTTGTTCATCTCTTTCTCTCTTGTTCCTTTTCTCTGTGCAGTTTAACGGACAGGAGTTGAAATGCGTGCACTCAGTTATTTCCGGCTTGCCAAGGGAGAGTCGTTTATTTCAAGCATCTTAACGCCACTAATTATTTGTTATAGTGTAATTTTTCTGTGTATTTCAATTAGGGTTTGCTTCCACTGGTTGACTAGCAGCACTAAATATGGCCTGGGAACATATGAAATAGGACGACGGATACGAGCTACAAAACAAGACCATTTATCACTTTGCTTGTAAACAACAACAAAAAGTATTGGTAGTGTAGAGGGTTAAAGAGAGGATGTCAAGGTGGCCATAATTATAGTTTGTCTGGAGATTATTTTGGACTTTTCAGCTGGCCTTTCTTGTGTGTGTACTAATTGCCATTTAGAAATGCTGGGTAGCTACTGTGCCTCTGTGTAAGACCACCTCTTGTTATCTTGCTCTTCTGATTGGCTCAAGAGGTCCAGGTTTCATGTATTGGATATGGCTCTAATCATCCTCACCAACAACTACTTAGATCTGACACAGAATCCTTTAACCGCGCTTTTGCAATTGACTGCTAGATTTTGGAATGGAATAGACCTCTAGACAGGCCCATTTTTTGTAACTTCAACATAACTTTGACAAGCTTCACTAAGGTCTTAATGGCTCGGCAATGTTAACCTGTCACGGCTTGACTGTGGATGTGTGTGCATGCATGGATGCCTGCTGCGTATCCCCTTTGTTTTAAAGATGTTGCTTTTATTTCAGCGCAAATTATCCTAGCCATTTAGGCACACTGACTATGACACACATGCACGCACACACACACACACACACACACACACACACACACACACACACATTCACACACATTGTTTCAGCCAGCAGCTAAACTGGGTTATTAGACTAATTTCCATGATAATATAACGGGCGAGACATGTCTGGTTGGGTCAATGGCATTGTGTGTAGATATGTTGAAGAACCATTTGGTGGGAATATTTTTTTTGTGCAATTTCTTTTCTTTTATTGTTACTATTATTATACAGTGTTAGTGAAGTGTTATTTTAATTTTCAACAGTAATTTATGTATTTCTTTGTTTTACACAAAGGAATATCACTAACAGATTATTACAGCTATAGAGTTGTTGTATTGTTGACGAGCCATGAATATTTGTTTATTATTCTGTTGGTCATTGTGGCATGGCCGGGTATAGTCTTTTGAGGCCCCTAAACAGAATTTGATTTTGGGCCCCCTCTCATGCCATAAAGGTTTACGTTCTAAACGTTTGCATATTGAAAACAAATGTTAGAGCAAACGTAAAATGTACAAATAAGCATTTACAGATAAAAATATTACAAAGGGGCCTCTTAGAGGCAATGTGATCATTTATTAAAACCAGAGTGAAAAAAGCCTGAAACATTATTGGAAAACTCCAATTACTATCTGATATTTAACTTCTAGGTGGTACATCCCCAAGGTACTGTATCACTGTACAAAGAACAATCAAATGAATTATTAGCAACCTCTTTCATCTTTCAACTCAATAAAGCTAGTGAGTAAAACTATACAGTTATGACTAAATGTATTGCCACTCTTCCACTTTATTCAAATTGTGCACAATTTCTTCTAGAAAATGGTTGAATGTCAAACATATTTTGGTATCCACATATGTATTTCTTTGGTTAGCAGGTGAACAAAGCCCAAATATGTAAATAGTCTAAAATTCAAAATAACAAAGAAATCCTAAAATGGCCTGGACAATATTATTGACACCTTACATATAAGTATTTAGAAATAATTTGATTTCAAACAGGTGGTTATCCTTTACTTTTGAATTGAACTCATCTGTGGGGAGTTGCAGGTGCCTGCAATATGAAATCACTCATTCAACTAGTTTAAATAGAGAAAAGGACTCATTCACCTGTTTGGGGTCATTGTGTGTACTGCAATGAACATGGAGAATATAAAGAAAACCAGAGAATGGTCTGAGGAGGACAGCAACATGGATGTAGCCAATCTTGGACAATCTCAAGGCTATAAGTCCACCTCCAGAGATTTGATGTTCCTGTTTCCATCGTACAGGAGGTTTATGGCCCATGTTGTAGCCAACCTCCCTGGACATGGCCACAGGACAGTGCAAATAATGTTTGGGATACTAGAGAAAGCACCTCCATCAATGTCCACACAGATTCAAGCAGATCACAAAGTTTCAAAGTGCACCAACTGTTGCTAACTCCGTGAAAGGCTTCTGTATAGTAGTGGATCCACTGCTGAGAGAGACATTAGAAAATCTTACACAATTTGTCAGAACACTCCGGGAACATTCCACTATCTTTCTGGGACAATGTCCTGTGGACAGATGAGACCAAATTAGAGCTTTTTATTAAGCACACCATCTGTACGTTTACAGAAAATAAAATATAGCCTTTAAGGAATAGAACACCTTTACCAGAGTAAAATATGGAGGAGGTTGAGTGATGTTTTGGGGTTGCTTTGCCTGGGTGTGCATGGCATCATGAAATCAGGAGAATACCGAGTGCAATGTCGAACGCAGTGTCAGAGACTTCCCCACCGTGTGAGTTATTTGAAGAAAGCTCAAAGCTGCCAATACTTTTGGCCCCAACTGTATATCTACATCCTAGTTTCCGTAACATTAAGTATTTACATTTAATTCATTAGGCAATGTATTTGTAATACACTTTGTATTGTTCACTGCCAGTTTATAACATCAAACAAACTTTCTGGTGCATATAATACAAATGCAGGAGCTTTGGAAAGTATTCAGTCCCCTTTATTTAATCCACATGTTGTTACTTTACGGCCTGTTGATTTTCTTCCTCAGCTTCTGTCCTTTTACACTTCTGCATTGCACATTTGTGTGTTCTTGATCTTTCTTTCAGACTTACTATCCTCTTGCAGTCGTACGCACAAGCCACTGATTGGATTTTTCTCCCCTCCCCACATTCATTTTTCAAATTCACGATGGCCCACCTGAAAATGCCAACATACTTTTCCCTAGCACTTTGCACTCTGATATTATATTAAAAGAAAAAAAAAAATAACAATATGACGTTAATTGGGAGGGGCACCAAGTGTCTGCTAATGTATCTTGCCTGGAATAGGCCCTGAGGTGTGGTAGCAGGGAGGTTGTCGGTGTGTTATACCTCAGGATAATACGAAGCATTGCTGGTCTGCCGTAATACTTGTATTTACATATCAAACAGCTGTTTGAAAAGAAGAAGGACCGGTCCTGTCAGGTAGTGTGTGTGTGTTTGTGTTTGTTTGTGTGAGTTCCCTGTTTGTTTTTGTCCCCGATAAGCTTGGCAGCCCGGCATGATGGGTGTGTGTATGTGCGCGCGCGTGTGTGTGTGTGTGTTTCCACAAGGCCATTTTAATTATGACCATGGTAGGTTCTGATCTCTGGCTCTCTCATTACTCTATTCATACTAAACTGGCATGAAAAACAACGCTTAAAATGTGATTAAAAATCCCAGAATGCCACCTTATCCTAAAACAGACTTTCTGTGTTTCTCCCTCTGTGTTCTATATGTACCCCACAGCTCCAGGATGGATGCTGTCATGTGTATTGTCATGGTAATAAGGCATTATTGTGCAATGCTGAAATGAACAATTCCTCCAGTAACCTAATCACAGTGTGGTTTTACAAAGACACCTTAAACTGACTCAATATATTCCAGTGTGCACATCTGATGTGAGTGTGCTCTGCATATGATTATGTTGGCGATGCTATGGCTAAGCTGGAGATGGGATATGACATGATTGCCGTTGCTGTGTGGTAGATCAGGCGATTAGCCTCCACCGCTAACACGGCTACTCATTCGCTGCCCACCTCTATACACATAAGTGTTTTTTAAATGCCCCTTTATTTTCTGGCTTAATTTCAGAGCACACACTCTCTCTCTCTCTCTGTATGGCACTTTGTGTATCCATTTCTTATTATCTTTTACCCATCCTCCCTCTCTCTTTTGCTTGTGCTAACTCCCCCATTTTCAACCCAAGTCTGTCTACCTATCTGTATGTATATATACAGTGCTGTTCAAAAGTTTGGTGTCACATAGAAATGTCCTTGTTTTGAAAGAACAGGAATGTTTTTGTCAATAACAGCAAATTGATCAGAAATACAGTGTAGACATTGTTAATGTTGTAAATGACTGTTGTGGCTGGAAACGGCTGATTTTGAATGGAATACCTACATAGGTGTACAGAGGCCCATTATCAGAAACCATCACTCCTTTGTTCCAATGGCATGTTGTGTTTGCTAATTCAAGTTTATTATTTTAAAAGGCTAACTGATCATTAGAAAACCCTTTTGCAATTATTTTAGCGCAGGTGAAAACTGTTGTGCTGATTAAAGAAACAATAATACTGGCCTTCAGAGTATCTGGAGCATCAGCAATTGTGGGTTAGATTACAGGCTCAAAATCACCAGAAACAAAAAACTTTCTCTGAATCTCATCAGTCTATTCTTGTTCTGAGAAATGAAGGCTTTTCTATGTGGGAAATTGCCAAGAAACTGACAATCTCTTGTACAATGCTGTGTACTACTCCCTTCACAGAACAGCGCGAACTGACTAACCAGAATAGAAAGACGAGTGGGAGGCCCTGGTGAACAACTGAGCAAGAGGACACATACATTAGAGTGTCTAGTTTGAGAAACAGACACCTCTCAAGTCCTCAACTGGCAGCTTCATTAAATAGTACCCGCAAAACACCAGTCTCAACGTCAACAGTGAAGAGGTGACTCTAGGATGGTGGCCTTCTAAACAGAGTTGCTGGCCAATAAAAATAAAATATTAATAAGGTAAAAAGAAAACAAACACTGGACAGAGGAAGATTTGAAAAAAGTGTTGTGGACAGATGAATTATATTTGTGAGATGCAGACCAAATGAAAAGATGCTGGTGGAGTGTTTGATGCCGCCTGTCAAGCACAGTTGAGGCAATGTGATGGTCTCGGGGTGCTTTGGTGGTGGTAAAGTGGGAGATTTGTGGAGGGTAAAAGGGATCTTGAAGAAGGAAGGCTATCACTCTATTTTGCCATGCCATGCCATGCTCTGTGGACGGTGCTTGATTGGAGCCAATTTCGTCCTACAACAGGACAATAACCCAACTGTTGTGGGAGCAGCTTGACCATATGGTAAGAAGTGCCGATCAAGCCAATCCAACTTGTGGGAGGTGCTTTAGGAAACATGGGGTGAAATCTCTCCAAATTACCTCAACAAATTGACAACTAGAATGACAAAGGTCTGCAAGGCTGTAATTGCTGCAAATGGAGGGTTCTTTGAAAGCAAAATTTGAAGGAGACAATTATTATTTCAATTAAAAATCATTATTTCTAACCTGGTCAATAACATTATTCCCTATTCAATCTAATTTCATGTATATTTCCAAGGAAAAAAACAACATTTCAAAGTGACTCCAAACTTTTGAATGGTAGTGTGTGTGTATATATATATGTGTATATATATATGCGTATATAAATTCACTCTGTTTATGCTATAGTGTTAACAGCCAATGCCAAATTGGGTGCATCCAATTGATACTGAATCAATTACAGCGTGGGTATATGTGCGTCTGTGTGTGTGCGCGTCTGTGCATGGGTGCGTGCGTGTGTGTGTGTGTGTGTGTGTGTGTGTGTGTGTGTGTGTGTGTGTGTGTAGTCTGGGTGCCGCCTGGCACGCCGCACTGGTGAATGCCAGTGTATATTTGCGTGCGCGTGCCGCGTGGGAACAAAGAATCAGAATCTCCCATTTCTCTTCCTCTGTGGCCATCTCTGTCTAAATCCCCCACCACTTCATACACCAGTGTCTGTCACGACATCCATGCTCGTCAAGGACTTATTTGCTTTTGCTGGGAGTGTGTGTGGAAACATGCTCTCACGCTGGTCTAGCGGGGATCATTTCTTTGCTGGTTTTTCCTAGGCCACGCTGGAAGGACGGAGTTGAACAAAATGCCTGGGAGGTCATGTATTGCTCTGTCGATAGTACGGAGAGGTTCTTTGTGGCTTTGAGAGTGGATGATGCTTCAAGGCTAACGTGTTCGGTACGCCGTGGAGATACACACTGAACTCACCATGACGTGATCAAAACACGTCGTCCTGTTTGTCGCTTCCGTTACAGTAAATGTTTAAAGGACCCTGGATCAGGTGACTTGTTTTACAAATCACATTTTGTTGGCATGGCAATGAAACGTGTACGTGATTTGATGACACATTCAAAACGTTTTCACTCGGACTTTCTCCAATATTAAAATATCCGAATGGACTGTAGATTTAAGGTTAAGAGCCATATTGATTGATGGTTTGACCTTTGCCCTATATGACACATAAACCGATGTTGATCAGATCCTATCCCATAAGCCAGTTGGGAAGGATCCTTTATAGAACAGATCCGGTTATGCATTGTCTGCTGTTGATTCTGTTTTGGCTGTAGTTGGAGCTGCCATCTGTGGCACTCTTTAGTGGAATAATGTTTATGGACTTTATTTGTTGCTTATTTATCGATGATTGATTTGTCATTTGCCTATGTTTACTTTTCTAAATTCTGGAAAACAGAAAGCAACTATTTTTGATGAATTGTTTTAATATCGCTTCAGTGTGTGTGTACATGTGTGTGCGCTATGGTGTGGTCCCAGAGGAACTCTCTAATGATGTCAGAAGTTGTGTAAAGCTTGTCTATAAAAGTGTTTATACACTACAAAGCTTATTTATATATACATTGGGTTACACATTGCTGTTTTAGAAACAAAGTCCAACCCAGGAAATAGCCAGGCTACATTCTGTATATTTGTATATGTGTGAGTTTATGTTATACTCTCTGTGTGGATTACTTTAGCAGTGAGTGTGTGTGTGTGTGTGTGTGTGTGTGTTTATTTGTCTGCGTGTGTGTGTGTAAGAACCCTGTTGGGGCGCGGGTGAACATGAAAGGGTGTGTGAGTTGGCAGTATTGCCGTAGGACATCCCCTGGCGGATTGTGCCAGGACAGAGTTGGCACTGCCAGTGTGTGTGCGTGTGTGTGTGTGTTTGTGTGTGTTTGTATGTGTGTGTTTCTGTGTGTGTGTGTGTGTGTGTGTGTGTGTGTGTGGGTGTGGAGGGGCTGACTCCTCACAGGGGTTTCATGTTCCTCATTTGGCTTCACAGTAGAGAAGCATTGTTCAGTACGAGTGCAGACACACACACACACACTTTTTTATTGTTGTCATTAAAATGTACGTAGGTTTGCATGTGTGTGTGTTCCCTAAGCGTAATTCCTGTCAGATGTCTGTAGTGTGAAGGCTCTAGTTCTGCCTGTAATAATAAGGACGAAGGGCAAGGTGTAGTCTAGTGTCCCCGGGATAATTCCTTGTCCTGTCAACATGAGGGCATTGACCTCCGACCTCACCCCTGGCAACACCACCTGTCACAACTACTGGCCTATCTCTGACAATCACTTAATGGTGCTATTTTTAGTGACCAGAGAAGGACTGCACAAAGCCCTAAACCCACCCAGCTGATTTTACGCCCAATTATGTAACAAAGCCTGATCGTCTTTCACATGTAATATGTAAAGGATTCATTTTGACATTTGGTTGAATCATTTTTGATTAGCTGTTTGGTTGGAATGTTTTTTTAAGAGTATGAATGTGCACTGCATAATAATGCCTAAACCTTTACTGGTGTCTTATCAGCCAGGTCTTAAACAAAAAATGCAAGCCTGTGAGCATGATGGCACGCACGTTGGATCGCACAAACACACAAACATACACATGTGCACACATACACACACACGCACACACACACACACACACACACACACACACACACACACACACACACACACACACACACACAAAAGCCTCTACATCCTGACTGAATCTTACTGATAATTTGCTCAGGCTCATTTGAATTTTAAGCACTTCTTTAATCTTCAAAGCCCAAATTGCTTTATGAATATGCATGGTGTGGGCAGACTTTAGTTCATTACCAAGTTGTAAATTCTAATGACCATTAGGTCCTCTCAGTAATTGCCAATTGTTTTGCATTTTTGATTGGCCTATTACCATGTGCATTCAGAACACATCAGCACAGCCTGTCAGACCTATGCTTGGAGGGGGTACATGCAAAAGTGTAGGTGTGTGTGTGTGTGTGCATTGTACATCTGCAAACTTTTTGCAGGGAGGAGAGTTTGTTAAGGGTTAAGAAAATGCTGGGTGGAAGTAAATACTTGTATGGTCGTAGCATTTTCTGTCGATGGGGGGGTTGCCCAAAATTGCTGATGCCAAAAAAAATCTCACTGGGAGATTGGACATAATTAATTTACATAATGACTCACCTCTCGTTCGTTACGGCATTACCCTTTCATATCAACAAGATCTCCTAGTCTCACGTCAGTATTCAATATTTCTCCGGGGGGATGTTGCCTGGCTACCCAAACTGTGTTGCCACGGCACATCCAACATCCGAGGAGTCTGGCTCCGAACAACTCCAATATGTTTGATAAGACCCCCAAAAAACGCTCTGATTGTTCTCAGAAACCATCAAGTGCCACATTCGTTTGAGAGGATCCTGCCGCTGATTACTTAGTTTTATACAACACCCCATCATTTTGACATCACCAAAAAGACTGCAATGGAAGGAGAATCAGACTTAAATGTGTAGCAAACCACAGTGCGGTGGAGGATTTCACTTTGAGTCTTCAGGTGCAGGGTTATAAAATGGTTTGAGGCAAGTGGCCTTTCATACAAAATACACACCTGGGTTCAAATACAATTTCAGAAATAAACATTTTAAAATGTATATTGGAATGTAAATTTGAAAAAATGCGGGGATGCATTTAGAATGGATTCAAATTCATATTGTTGGAAAAAAAATAAAATACTTATTTCAATGAATTAGTATTGCTTTGAAATAGTTGTGAAGGCATTTAGTGGTCTTATTTGAAATTAACAACTTAACACACAGTTGTAGTGCTGATGATACAACCTACAATGCTGACAGGTCGCTACACAGCTGTGGAGAATGCTGGGACATGTAGGCACTCAGCAGTGACTTTGCTCAGTATTCGGGGGGTGTGTTACTGTGCATTCCAGAGTTTAAAATGATCAGTAGTTGGCAAAAGACATGGGGTGGTGTGGTAACTCCCCATTTCTTTGTTGGTTACATCCAGCAGTACTGGGTTATTGTAATGAACTGATACATGTGGAAATGCTTGGTTGTTTCATGAAATCAGTCAACTTTTGTTTGCTTGCGGTGACTATGAGAAAACACTCTGTCGTGTTGTTGAACTTTGAGGCAATGTCATTGATGTTTTTTCAGTGGCATTGCACCATGTCACGTTAAAGAGTAGATTCGAAACTACTGAGGCATTCTTGTCTGGCTTTTTCTGCTCACAAACATTTAGGCGCTTGTCAACTGCTTCTTTTGGGTTTTTGACAAGTTTTCCTTTGCCCCTGGTACAGGAATGGGTGAGACGTTTAGTCATACCTCGGAAGTGAGATGATAGGCTATGATAATGTGTGATTCTTGCACACAACCTGTAGAAAGCTCAAAGAGGGTTGCGTTGTCCGAAGCATCAGCGAGGACATACTTCTTGTGAGTTGACAGCTTGGTTTCAGGCCTTTCTCCTCTTCATCAGTATGCTGTATAAGGATGTGTTGTCTTGAAAATGAACCTTGTACTGGATGTGCAGAGATTGTGTGGTGCCCCCACGTGCCGTGATATGTGCTGAAACTGTGTACTCTAGTATGCTGTTCATTTCACTGTTACGAGTCCAGTCCTGTTGACTTGGCCTGTCATTCTTATGTACAATTTCATTAGTGATTCGACCAGAGATTGGAGAGTGACACTTTTCCTCTTGAGCGTGGTGACATTTTACCAGCCCCGTTCCTTAGTGCTTTACTATAATCACACTGTTGTCATGGGGTGACCGCCCCATAAAGTCACTTTGAGTCATTAATTTATTGGACACCTATTCATCGAATTGTATAGAAACAATTGCCTTCTGCACAACTTGTAGAGTGGAGCTTTTGATGGCAAATGAAATAATTTTTTTTCTGAAAATATTTTAAATGGAAAGTAGCTTTTTAAATTATTTGATGAATAACCATTCAAATCCTTCCATTCCTTGATTAATAAAATGTATTGTTTTGTGCTGTATATTCCAAAATACTCCATTGTAAGAGATACTCAAATATAAATGTATTTAAACCCAGGTCTGAAACACACACAGACAAGACACAGACATGCATACATACACACCATTACCAAACTGTGTGTGTTTCGGGATCTTGTGGTGTAATGGTGTTGGCATGCTTGTCACTTCTCTCACCCTCCCTCATTTTCAGTCCCTCTCACTCTTTCTTTTTACCCGTCTCACCCTCCCTCATTCTCTCTCCTTGAGAAAACAGATGTCATCCCTCCCCTTCTTCTACCTTGCTCTGATTTGAATGCGGTGCCATTTTGAAGACAGTGATTTGTCTTACTAAGTGAGTTTTGCTGTTAACATGGAGACGGAGGAAAATCATTTCATCATTCAGTACTAAGAAGTGTTGTGTCCATTTAAGTATGGTCGACATGCAAAGATGGTCTAAAAAAACTGAGATTTGCCCACCCCGCCACAAACATACACAAACACACATGCACGCACACACACACTGCCTGCCACGCAAACATAAATGATTATAAGGTATGCCAATATAACCGCTTTCCCTTCTGAAAAAAAGTCAATAAAATAAATAGATTTTCCAGAAAAAAATTATAATATAAATAAAAAATAATAATATAAATAATTATTAGCCAAGAAAATTATGCAAAAGACGTAAAAAAAGAAGATGAAGACTAAACAAACAAAACAAGAAAGCACAACGGGTAATCTTTTCCCGTTTGGTTCCTTGGTAGCTTTTTTTTCTCCTTGTTTTTCCCCTTCACTTCTTTCCAGTTTGTGTACCAGTGCTTGGAGGCAGTTGTATGAAACCTACATTGTGATGAAACAGAATTCTTAATCGGGTAGAGATGTGGAACGATGTGAACGGCACTCTAATGGACACATTGAATCGAGTGAGGGTGGGGTTGAAGGGGTTTGTGTGTGTGTGTGTGTCTGTGTGTGTGTGTGTATGGAGGGGTTCTTGTCTCTGGTGGAACGTAGAAGGACTGTTTCCTGAGGACTCTTTTAGCCCTACAGACACACACACACACACACACACACACACACACACACACACACACACACACACACACACACACACACACACACACACACACACACTGGAAGCCATGTACCCCTGGCCTGCTAGCTCACTTCAAAGTTGTTAATATTAATCTGGGAAACCGTATCCAGAACACAGATAAATGATTAAGAGCATGAACTTTTTAGGTAGTGGATGAACGGGTATGGCACATCTGTGGGACCCACCCTCTTTTTTTATTTCTGTATGTGTTTTCGGTAGTGGCTCTGCTCTCTTCCACTTTTCTGGGTCTGGTCGTTGGCCAAGGGCATGCATAATTGATCCCACACGCGCTATCATTTTCTTGATGTAATTGCCCGGGTAAGATATGATGAAATCTAATGGATAATTTATCCTTCCAAAATGGGTAAAGAAACGGTGGAAGGGGTTTTAGGGTAATGCAGGCGGTGTGTGTTTGTGTGGGAGGTGATAACGAGGTGGTTTCGGAGGAGAGGGACTGTAAGGTGTGGCTGAGCGCGGAGGGGAGAGCGAGAGAGAAGACGAGAAAAGGAGAGAGTTTGGAGAGAGACTGATGGAGGGGCCGCGCAGATTATCAGAGAGAGAGGAGGACGGAGGGAAACAGAACGAGGGAAAAAGTGAGAGTTCAAATTTGCTGAGCCATCTTGTCCCAGCTACACCACTTTAGATTATTTGTCCCCTCAGAAAGTCAGGCCTAGTAGGGAACATGAAACCTTTATTTTTTCAACAGACTCAAGAGTATATTTATATTCCCAGTGTACTGTTCCGGTATGCCGTTTTAGTATATTGTTCCAGTATACCGTTTTAGTATAATACTCCACCATATGTTTTTTGTTTTAGTATAATGTTCCAGTATATTGTTTCAAAATATTGTTTCAGTAAAATGTTTCAGTACATTGTTTCAGTATATTATTTCAGTAAAATGTTTCAGTATATTGTTTTAGTATAATGCTCCAGTATATTGTTTCGGTATATTGTTTCAGTATATTGTTTCAGTATATTTTTTCAGTATATTGTTTCAGTATATTGTTTTGTATGATGTTCCAGTATATTGTTTAAGTATATTATTTCAGTATAATGTTTTAGTATATTGTTTAAGTATAATGTTTCAGTATATCGTTTCAGTATATTATTTCAGGATGTTTCAGTACATTGTCACTGTGTTTTTTTCCCATTATATTGTTATTAGTATATTTTTCTAATATAGTGTTCCAGTATTATTCCAGTATATTTTCCCAGTGTGTTCTCCCAGTATAATATTCTCCTAGTATGTTTCAAAGTTGAAAGCATGATATTTTTAATACCTGGCTGAATGTTGAAGCATGAAAAGAATCTGTAATGCCTTGAACACTTGCCTGACAAAAAGGATGTGAAAAGGAAAGCCACTTGTCTGGCACAGTGGCTGGAACTGAAATACATCTTAAATGTCTGGCACAGTGGCTGGGACTGAAATACATCTTAAATGTCTCTCTACCTCTTTCCTCCCCACCTCTTTTCATTCTTTTGTTCACTTCTCCTGAGTAGAATTGTTGTTCTTTGCCAAGGCGTATGTGTCTCAACACGCTGTCTGCTGGCTCTAACAACTCACTCTGTCCATGTTAACTGGTTAGCAGAGGGGGCGGGGACCCCTGTGCCATAGTTTAAGACATCCTGGTGAAACACACATGTATATTTGATAATCCAGGAGAAGAGCAGCGAGTGAACACAAAGAGGGAGGGAGGTTATGGTGCCCCCATGCAGCACCTACACCGACCCATGACTGGGACCTAGGCTCTATACGTCCCCATAGAAACAGCAGGCAGGCCGACTGATGAAACCTCTGGAAAAAGAAAGGCTCCCCTCCGCGCGCGCACACACACACACACACAGACACACACACAGACGCACACACACAGACACATACACACGGACACACACACGCACAGACACACACACACACACACACACACACAGACACACACCCACGCACAGACACACACCCAGAAACACACGCACACACACACACACACACACACAGACACACACACAGACGCAGACAGGCAGACAGGCAGACACCTATGTTTATTTCCGTATCAGAAAGACAAACGGGATCAATGTACATGTTCGTTTCCACAGGCTGGAACAGATCCAGACAGGGAGAAGGAGATGGGAAGAGGGTATCAAAGAGGTTGTCTGAAGGGCTAATGACGGGGTGGAAAGGTAGTGAAAGAGAGCCTTCAGTTTATTAGGACCCCATTAGCTTTTGTACATGCGGCAGCTACTCTTCCTGGGGTCTACATTTAACATCAAACACATACAACAATACGTAACAGTATAGACCGGTCAACATACTTTTGATTATTTATACATTCAATTAAAACCCCACAAAGTATAAAATGTTATTTACACACTTATACAGTATTCATATACATATTCTTACAGTGCAGCTGAATGATGTCTTTCAGAATCGGGCAGGCACTTTGATGCAATGTTTTTTTAAAAAGCTGAACTTGCTTTCTGCATGAGTAACCTCTTGTTCCAGAGCATTCCACAATGACACGGTGCTATACATAACGACCCGTATACCCTGGCAGGGTATGCTGTATGTCTGTTTGAAGTGGATTCTAATATATTATGGAGGTGGTCTGGGATTTTCAATACACAAATGGTTCTCAAAAAGACTAGAAGAGAAGTAGTCAATCTCTTCTCGGCTGTTAGCCATGAAAGACTGTCAGATATGGTGTTGATGTTGGTTCTATGTGGGCATTGAAGAATAGGCGTGGGGCTCTGTTTGAGCCAGTGGCAGTTCTGCTAGGTCTTTATATCACCTGACCCTGTTACTGGACAGTCGCCACGATGCAACCAGAACAGTGCCTGCCACTCTACTACAGTTGATCTTTGTGTCAAAAATTCCGAAAATCTTTCCACAACCGACATGAAGATTTTGATGACAACTTTGTCATTGTGACTTCACCACAATAACTGACCATCCAATGTTACGGATTTCGGCTTTTTCAACCTGCTCAATGATCACAACCTTTATGCATTACTCCATTTGAGGTATTGTTCTCAGATAATGTTTTGAACCAAATGCAATGCTTTAGTTTTACAATGCTAATGCTTTAGTTTAGATATTTATGCCCAGTTTACAGTTTTCACTCATTCTGACACTCAGCGAAACTCTTTGGCTGTAGGTGCTAACATGTATAGTGAGAAATCCTCAGCATACATAGTCATTTTTGCGTATTGTTAGTCACAAGGAAAATCCTTTGTAAAAATAGAGAGAAGTAACGGCTCAAGATGACTGCCCTGAGGGACACCTCACAACAAGCATCAGATGTTTTAGAGCATGGTCTTGCTTCTAGTTGATGAGTAACTCTTCAACCAAGTAATGGCACGGGAGAGATGTTCCGTGTCCTCCTCTTACACATCATGCCAACATACATGTTTAATATTTCAACATAACAGTGATTTCTTATAAATGGCCCTACCTTTGTTGCTTTGGCTTTCCTTGTTATTTTCACAATGTTATGGCCCTTACAACCAATAGGAAAAGACAATGCATTGCCGGTTAACCTGCCACCATACCACATTTGACCAGAGGAAAGGGGAGAGGGCAGGGGGATGGATATTAGGGAGGAAGGGGGCACAAACAGGGGAAACAAGGCTGATGACAGTTGTCCATTAACAGATGAACTTGGCAGAGAGCCAGCTGTTTGCTGAAACAGGTTTCAGAGACTGTGTGCTGTGGCTTGCTTTATCTCTCTTTTTCTGTCTATCTTTCTATCTATATATCGATCAATCCATCTATCGATCTATCTATCTTCATCATCATCATCTCTCTTTCTAACTCTTTCTCTCTCAATTTTTTCTCTCTATCTGTTTTCTCTCACTCTTTCTTTCTCTACCTCTCTTGCTCTCTCCCTCTCTTTATATCTTCCTATCTTTGTAACCCTATAACCTTTTTTTTTTTCACTTGCTTTTCCTTTCACACCTTTCTCTTACTCCTTTTGTCTTGTTCTCCTCTCTCCCGCCATCTCTTCACCTACTGTACCTGACTGTACATCAAATGCTTCCAGGTTCCCTTTTGGCCAAAGGCGAAAAACGGCACCGCTCTGTGCTCTTATCCAGCCCTCTACCCCCACCACCTTTTCATGCCCAGAACCAGTTCAGACCAGTTAGCTGGCCTTGTAGCCGGGGCCTCTGTCATCTAGTCTTAACTGAGTAGGGGAAAGAAAAACAACCAAAACGCCAAAAAGGAAAATGAAAGCTAATTTCTGATAATGCTGCTGACCTGAGGCTGCTTAGCAGGGGAATTAAAAGACAGAGAGGGGGAGGGAGGGCAAATTAAAGAGGCGCTAGTGAAATGAGTTTGGTCTGTTTTTTGGGGGTTTCCAGGGGTTGTGTTGAAAATGAATAGATGAGGAAACGTAGTTGAGATTCAGAGGGTATGTTTGCCTGTGTGTGTGTTTTCTCCACACTGTATTCGACGTAGGGCAGACGTTAAAAGGACTGTGTAATATTTGGGAGATACAACTTGACACTGAAGTGTTATCAAGCTCAGCTGTTCCTCCTGCCCTTCCCTTCTTTTTTCCTATCATATGGCTCTGAGTTCAAAGTTTGCTGGTAGAAAATTGGGAAATCGTCATGGCTGGCCAGATGAGATAACAACCCACTAACGCCAGCTTGATATACAGTATGTATGTATGCAGGCTGTGTGCAGTTAAACACTTTCCTGTCTTGAATATTTTTTAGTTTTAAATAGTTTAACCGTTATCCTTCAGGTCGGTCCTTATTTATCGTACGTTTTTTAGGGTGTCCTAACATGGGAATGGCTGGGGCCCTTTTCAACATCTCACCACTGTTCCTGTTTGACACACGGTTGGTCCTGGTGGTGTATGCGCAATTCCAAGCATTGTCTGGCTGTTTGTGTGTGTGTGTGTGTGTGTGTGTGTGTGCGCCATGTGGTAGGTTTAGTTGTTGCCATATGAGAGGGCATGTGATATCTGGACATGGTGTGATGGACACACAGCCTCTGTCTGAAATGTGAATTGGACGCTACGCTGCTGTGTCATGAACAGGCATGAGGAATGGAGTCCATAGGTGTAGAGACACAGAGAGAATGGGATATGTTTCAAACCACTTGCATCCATAGACATTTAGACACACACACACACACACACACACACACACACACACACACACACACACACACACACAAACACACACAAACACACACACACACACCATTCTCTCTTGCCCTGGGATGTACTGTCAGCACAGAAAGTTAGTGTCCTTATCTCTGGCTATTACCCTTTCTCCATAGGCAATTTACGGCTTTACCCCTAACCTATTGGCTGTTTGTGGCTTTAGCCCTAACCTGTTGGCTATTTGTGGCTTTAGCCCTTCCGTATAGGCTATTTGTGGCTTTAGACCTGCCCTATAGGCTATTTGTGGCTTTAGCCCTACCCTATAGGCTATTTGTGGCTTTAGACCTGCCCTATAGGCTAGTTGTCGCTTTAGCCCTACCATATAGGCTATTTGTGGCTTTAGCCCTACCATATAGGCTGTTTGTGGCTTTAGCCCTATCATATAGGCTATTTGTGGCTTTAGCCCTACCATATAGGCTGTTTGTGGCTTTAGCCCCACCATATAGGCTGTTTGTGGCTTTAGCCCCACCATATAGGCTGTTTGTGGCTTTAGCCCTACCCCACTGGCTTTCTGTGGTTGCAATAATTGTATTTAAAAATGCAGTTGAACCTTCCAGTTTTAATAATGGAATTGTTTTTCTTTTCCCTGAAAATCTATTTAAGCATTTAAAGAAGCCCACCAAGCTTCATCGTGTGCCACTGAAATTGCTTCCTCTCCTAAAACGAGGATTAAAATGCGGAAACCTCCGTTCATCTTTACAGAGTGTTGTCATCTCTTAGCGCCGTTTTCCCCAACCCTCAGGGTTTCCCCCACTCCCACAGCAAACACACAGAGATGGAGAGAGGGATGGGATGGAGCCAAAGGGAGAGAAGATGAGCAGGAAAAAGATGAGAGAGGGAAAGACAGACCGAGGAGACTATACAAAGAAAGAGGGAGAAATAGAGGAGATGTGCAAGGGCCAAAAAGAGACTGATACACAGGGAGAGAGAGAGAGAGTATGGGTCAGAGAGTAGGAAGAGGAACGATCCGCAGAGGAGAGACAGAATCAGTCTGTCGTTGTTGTCCTCCATATTGTTTCCTCACTCGCTGGTGTGAATGTAGATCCCTGGAGAGGCCCTACAATCAGCCGCCATGGTTTGGTGTGTGTGTGTGTGTGTGGACACCTTGGCATGTATATGATGTATGGATTATGTTTACTGTGGCATATTTAGTTTGGGTGCCTTCCCGGTCAGTGGTGCGAATGATGAATGGAGATGTCCACTGGATTCACCCGAGCACCTGTGGTCCCTCGCTCTCCCGTGGTGGGCCGAGATATGGGTCTCAACCCAACTCGCTTGCTGGGGGTACGAGGGGTGTGGGTAAGGAATAAAGAAACATATTTTCATTCATTCTCTGCCCTGTTTTTCCTTGATGGGAAAGGAGTAGTGATTCTGTTGGAGATGGATTTCATTCTCATGTTAAGTGGGTCCTTTTAGAAGGGGGGATGCTGGATGGCAGTGGCGTGCTCTGTGTTTACTCAGACGAGTCTATGGAATAGCAAGGTCCAGTACAATATGCACAACAGGCTTTTTCAGAAATACTTTCACCCCTCTGTTTATTTAGGCTGTTCTGTCTCCTGCTGAGGTGGACTTGTACAGCAGTCAAGTGTTTTATTGGTTGTATGTGATTGTACACCTGACTCCAGTACAGTTGGCCTCTGATCCTGATTTATCAGTGGCCATTCTCTGTTCAAGCATCTATACGAGTTCTAGCAATAGACTCTATTCTTATTGGAGTTATGATTCACTGGATGTAAAGACCTGTATCCTTAAGCTACTGTTGTTTGTCTGTTCCTTTCCATCGCTCTTTCTCCATCTCCCACTGTCTCTCTCTGTCTCTCTCTGTCTCTCAGTCTCTTGTTCTGTCTCTGTTCCTCTCTCTCTTTCTCTCTCTTTATGTAGTTGTGTGTTGTTTGTTGGAGTGTAGGATGTGACTTTCCACTCTGACTTCTGGAGAATGCGGTGAAAAGATGCTAATGATTGGGATGATTTGTTCTCTGTAGGGTGTGCTTATCTGTGTGTGTGTGTGTGTGTGTGTGTGCGTGCGTGTGTGCGTGTGTGTGTGTGTTTGTGCGAGTGTTGTGTCAAACAGATCTGTTTCTGTGCAATTGCAAGGTCCCTGCCCTGTCTGCGTGTATGAGCCTTCATAGTGTTCTCATCATTTTTACTCTGTCTCTCTCACTCTGTCTGTCTCTCTGTCTGTCTCAGTACTGTTGTTCTTTTGTCTCCTTGTAGCAGTTAATGCCCTTGTAACCTGACACAGATACACCTTTCTACTTGACCGGGCAGAGAGAGAGCAGGGCTGGCTAGGTATTCTCCGATGACCCCCTGCCCTTGGCTTTGAACAACAGAGTTAACACGCTCACACCCACTCCCTGACCTTGTTTCGGGATCCCGTCTAACTTTATTTATTTCTATCCTGAAACACTGGTTTGATCTTTGACGTTGTCTCCAAACGTTTCCTAGGTGAGGTAAACCTCATGTGTGTGTTTGAGAGAGAGACATAGTAAAGATTTGAGTTTCATTTGCTTGGTTTCTCTTTTTGTTTCCAGATAAATCTCTTGTAATAAGACCATAGACACCATGAATAGCCAGTCATATAGTCCCTAAGGATTGACAGTAAGCCCTTTCAATAGGATGTTCCTCGGAATTTAACAGAATTATATTATTATGTTCAGTATATGTCAAAAGGCCAATAAAACCTGGCAGTGTTTGTAACTTGTGCATGCACATTTGCAATAACACAAGCACACACACACACCCCTCGATACCTCCTTCTGCCAAGTCGGACGGCAGGTTGCCAGTAAAAGGCCTGTGATTGGGCTGTGATCATCTGTCCAGACAGGGTTAGCCAACCTCAGCGTCCAGAGTGCCCCCCTTGTCCCTGCCCTAATTTAGATCAAGAGGGTTAATTAGCTGAACACGGCTTCCCACCACCAGCAACCAGAACACCACTGAGAAGCTCTTTGCACCACCAGCACTAGAAACTAGCACTGAGGCTAAAGCTTTGATCCATGTTAGCTCAATGATTAGCATAGACACTACAGCTGCTGCTCATGTTAGCTGTCTGGCAGAGATTCTAGGGAATAGCTGTGTATAGTGATGGGTCAGGTTAGTGTGTAGTGATGGGTCAGGTCAGT
>JACXGI010009541.1:0-30054 GCA_016801175.1 Esox masquinongy
TGCTGTTAGGCCTGTCTGTCCGTCCACCCATCTGGCTCTGCTGTTAGGCCTGTCTGTCTGTCCACCCATCTGTCTGTGCTGTTAGGCCTGTCTGTCCGTCCACCCATCTGTCTCTGCTGTTAGGCCTGTCTGTCCACCCATCTGTCTCTGCTGTTAGGCCTGTCTGTCCGTTCTCTCTGGCTCTGCTGTTAGGCCTGTCTGTCCACCCATCGGTCTGTCCTACCAGTTCTTTCTAGACAGGCATGTTTAGACACAGCCCTGGCTAAATCAGTGCACTGTTTCCCTGAGCGATTTATCAACTGTTCAGTCTGTCTGTCCGTCCATCGCCTGTGGCTGTGCAGTAGGCCTGTGTCCTGTCTCTGTCTGTCCATTAGCCGTAAGAATAAAGCTCCACCTCCTCACACACACAACCCAGTCAATTTAGACAGGCATACTTAGACACGGCCCCGGCTATTTCAGTGCACCATGTCCCTGACTCCAGTCTGACCATGAATTTTACATGAGCTGTGTTCTTATGAGAGAACTGGATATGAGCAGGAGAGGGGAGCCTTTGTGTGTCTTTGTTGTTTCAGTGGAGACGAGAAAAAATGTCTGGCTTTCTCCTCCCTTACTGTCTGTCCAAACTCATATTGTCTTACTTTGTCCCTCTGTCCCTATCTTCCCCTCTTTCTTTCTCCTATCTCCTTAAACAACACAAATGTTTCGCCCTCTCCTCTCCTGACACCTTCTTCCTCTCCTGACCCACTCTTTCTCTCCCTCTCCTATCCAGGCTAACGGGCTATGGGATCCACCACTGCTTTGCCCGCAGCATGATGGACCACCACGAGACCCACGAGTCCACCATGTTCCACAACTTCTACGCTGACTACTACACCATGGCGGGCATCGCTGTGGCATCATGCGTGGCTCTGTGCCCGGCGGTGGGTGTGATGGGGAGGAGGGGAGGTCTGCTCATGTTCATGATCGTCACTGCCCTGGCATCCCTGCTGCAGCTCGGCCTGCTCAACTGTGAGTTGCCTACCGAAACACATGCACACGCGCGCACACACACTGTATAGCTCGCAGACACATTCACACAGGTACAAGGTTTCTTGTGTGTGGCACTGCAAGTGCAGTGTCTTCTCACTTGAACGTCTTACTGTTAGAATGTCTTGCTGTTTCTAAGCAACGGGTATGTGTGGGACTTAACTAGCAATATTAAGAAGGTGAATAGGTGGTGGTGAAATGTGTTCTGGAGTAGGTTGAATGAACCTCTGGTGGTTTTGTTACTGTTTGTGGTTGCTTTGGTGTTTATCAGGGTCCAAAACAACCAAAATGCCTGGCCCTACTTTAATGTTGTGTGAACATTTCTTTAACCTAAAAATATACCTTCCCTTTGAGGTCATTTAGAAAACAAACATCCTGTCTTGTTTTTCCTGTGCTGTAACCAGGGTGTGTTTTGTTACTGGTATCCCCACTATGGACTGTAGAGAGGCTTAAGCCATGGCCACCTGTAAATCTACATCTTGTTCCCATTTGATCATATGAGAATGAGTTGATTGTTTGTCAACTAATTTCACCTTCTCCAATTTTATTTTAAAACAAAAACAGACAATGTTAATATGCTGGACTACGCAAACAGCTTGTCTTGCCTGTGAAAAAAGTGACACCATTTCTTAAAACTATGCGTTATTGTCAGAACAAGTGTGCAGGTGTTTATTATAGTTAGTATTGAAAGGGATTAAAGTGTTTCCTTTCGTGGGATATAAAAGTCTTAATTTTTGATTAGTTGATAATGAAAACCAACTCGCAAGCCACAAACCCACAATCACAGAATATCAGCATAACTTGCTCAGTCACACGTTTTTTTTCTTTACTCTGTTGAGAAATAAATACGTGTTGGATAATTCCATAAGGATTCAAGTGGCTGTTCTTAATGGGTGAGTGCATTTTTGGTACAAAACATGTGAGCTTTGTAGTTAGTTGAACATCAATAATAAGTAAAAATGCTCTCAACCATTGGTTCTTAAACCTCTCCTATGGGGACCCACAGCCATTCCATGTACTAGATTTATCCCAGAGCTAGCACACCTGAATCAACTTGTCGACTAATTATTAAGTACCTGGCTGCTTGATTCAGGTGAGCTAGTTTCAGGGATCCACCTGATACATGGAATGGTTGTGGGTCCCCAGGAGAGGTTTAAGAACCGCTGCTCTCAACAAATGAAAATGCGCTCAACAAAGTGAAACTTGACTGACGTTTTTTAAGGGACATTCATTTTAGAGCCGTACTGGTCGGTTATAGTAGTTTTGTTCAAATGTATCATTTAGAAACTGGCGTGCCGGATTTCTAAGAAATTATTTACTATTTTTATTAAACATTTATTTCAACGAGGAACGCAGACTGAGACCAAGGTCTTTTTTACAGCTGGGTATACATGTTTACACATACGGTTTAGGTTCAATGATTAAAAAACAAACAGACAAAACACGGCGCTCAAAGATCGCACAAGACAAAGTGATTATATATTGGAAATTCAATTGATTACCTCAAGTGCCACCAAAATGTCTGGATTCCATTGACTTTCAATATTCAATGGTTTATGTGTTATAAGGCAGCGATTACTGGATGGGTTTTTACAACTGGAGAAGAGTTAAGCATCTCACTCCTTTACATAGCTGTTACATATATCCGAAGGGTATTTCAACTGCTCATTCATTTTGATGGGTTTGTCTGTATTATACTCTGTTTTTTTGTGTCTTCCATTCTCTTATTTGTTGTGTTGAAGATCATATTACCGCCTAGTAACCTTTGTCTCCCTCTCTTCCTATAGTGCTTGGGAAATACAGTGTCCATCTGAATATAGGTACAGTACAATTATCTGTTTCACTTCTATTCATTCTTTTGGGTACTCTGCCTTTGTTTCCCTGGTTCCAGTGGTTCTGCGCTAGACTCTGAACTAATCAATAGCTCATCGTTCTGGATCACAACTATTTACCAACAATGTTTACTCAGTTATGATCAGCTTACTGGATATACTGTAACTGTTCGATTAAAAATAAGAGGAAGGTCTTACGCCAGCAGCAGGTCACCAGCGATCTAGCATCTTGAATGTGGTTCAGGCTGTTAAAAACATTATAGTAGCTGCTTATTTGTTTGATATGATTTAGACAATGAATGACAGAACTGACATTTATATAAGACTCTGGAACACTGAGAAAATGTCAGCAGTTCAAAGTAGCAATACTTAAAATGTAGTAGTGATTTGGTTGCACAATGCAAGGGTTTGTTTTATTTTGGCCACCTCAGACTAAATTCAGTGACTTTCTTATCTCTCCCCTTTGCCACCCACTCCCTAAGAACACAAACTAACTCATTGCTGAGTTAAGTCAGATCCCTCTAGGATCTCAAACAGTGACGTGTCATTTCTGTTTGACGACTATGTCCGGTGACAGTTCAAACAGAAGCACCATGTGACAGGTTTAGAATGCCTGTAGACATCCGTGAACAAATACATGGCTCAAGGACAAGCAGGCTGCTTTCTGTTTACTGCATGGACACACACCCAGATCCAGCCTGCCTGTCCTTTGCTGTGAAACAAAGCAGAATCCATGTGAAACCAGCTGTTGTCCTTGTTCAGTAGCCTGTCCATTGTACTGCAGCATGTTGTTGACTAACCACACTACCAGGTATTAAACATATGAATCGTCATTACTCATCTGAAATTGCTCCTGCTTAATTCTTTTAAGAATTTATTCTAATAAGACATACTTCTTACTGTTTTTTAAATTAGAAGTGACAGTCTTAATCTTGGTGTTCCTCCTTTGTAGTGAGAGAGACTTATCTTCTCTGTCTGGCTCTGTGTTACTGACCCTAACTAGCCTCTAGCCCTCTCCTTCCTCTGCGTTGATCCGTCTCCTGTGTTCTCCATTCTCTTCATCCTTAATCCTTCACCTGGCTGCAAAATTAGCCTGGCTACTTGGCAGACAGCTAGAGGATTAGAGATTAGAAAGGAGCAGCAAACTGCAGAAAGACGTAGATGACGGTATTTGGGCATGTCATTCAGACACTAACCTGATCTTAAACCAGCCTCAAATGATCCTTTTAGGCATTTTAACTGTCTTGCACGTGATCCTCCACGCTGCATTCCGGGCTTGTTTTTGGGTTTAGCCAATAATCAGATGGTTGAAATGTAGGGTGATTGAGTTACATGATTAATAGTATGATGGAGTGCTTTTCAATCGCGGTCATTTAGGTGAGGCCCTTATCTGGTGCGACTTAAATAGGATGCACAACACGTCAGTAATGACGTAACAGTCTACATATGTGAACTATTCCCGTTTTAAGGTCAAGATGGCAGTAAATGTGTTGTTGGAGTAGTTGCGTCGTCCTACTTCAGTAACACCCTCCTGTGAGGGCGGAGGTGCTGTTCATTCTCAGCTTCGGGGTCTATATCTGATGTAATCATTCTTCCTACCTTTGAATGGTTTCTCTCTGTAGAATAGACTGATAAATGTTTTGTTTGTTGGTTTTTCATGATTTGCACTCCGATACACTAATCTCACCTTCATTGTTTGGAGCGAATGATTTCCAGTGAAGTATGTGGGTTGTCTTCCTTCTGTGCAGAGCGCTCAGATACGCTGCATAAGAACTTCTCCATCGCCTTCTCCATAATCGGCATGTTCTCCTCCCACGCTGTCAGCAACCTGAGCATCTTTTTCTGCGCTGAGATCACCCCTACCGTCATCAGGTGAGCCCACAAACACGCACTTGGGACGGCCAGTGGAGTGTACCACCAAAAGGGAGGGAGGGGAGGACAGGGGAGAGGTTTCAGAGGGGGATGGGAGTCAGGATATATTCAGGCCAAGGTTGGCCTGGAAAGCATGTTTTTGGCCCACATGGGAACTGAAAACAGGTTTAAATTTTCTCCCCCCTTTTTTCTCAGAGTTTAATCAAATTTAGTGTCCCACACATTTGTAACAAAGAACCTATGACAGAAAACTCCCTTCGATTTGATGTTGAGCCACATAAGAATGTGTCCTTCAGCAAGTGATTGTGGAGTCTGAAGGTTGATTTTGTCACTTTGAGGAAACATACAGTTTTATGACGCTAATAACTGTGATATGATGTAGCCTAAGTCTTTGATCTCTTATTAGGAGGTGCATGACTCAAGTTTTTTATTTATTTATTTTTTTTACTTGCTAGGATATCTGCAGAATATGACAACCTGTTTAAAACTTCACCACATTGATCACGGACATAGAGATAGTCAGGCCAAGTAAGGGGGTAGATGTATATCCACATATTGTTTAAATCAGCCTTTCCCTCTCAGGACATAATAGGACATACCATTGGATTGGATGTGGTGTGTTTTGTTATGTAAGACATGGTGCACTGCACAGCCTGAAAAGTGACTGGAGTGCCCCCTGGAGGCCAGACACAGAGCAGACAGGAGAGAAATGAGGCCACCGCATTGGCGGGATGCTTTTACACAGTATTGCAGCACTCTGCTGCTGTGGCTGTAACACGCATATGTTAATAGCCAAGACAGGTGTGTCCGTGTGAGGAAACGAGCCTAGCGGCTTGAACGTGGTAAGTGCCCTTAAATGGTGAAACTTGGCAGTGCCGTGCACAGACAATAGCAAAGGTTGCGAAAAACACGCCTTGCTCTGGACGGACATGGTTTAAAGAGAGCAGAGAGGGGATTGGGGTCTGGGTTCGTCATGAGCTTCAGAGACCGTGACCTCCTGACCAATGTTCCTTCCCGATCTCCCACACTTGGGTGGAGGTCTGCGTTTGCTAACTGACATGTGAGTGTGGAGAGTAGTGGGCTGGGCGGGTTTCTGACGTGACGTGTCTCCCTCTGTAGGGGAGGCGGCCTGGGCCTGGTGCTGGCCAGCGCTGGCTTCGGCATGCTCACCGCCCCCATCATGGAGCTCCACAACCAGAAGGGCTACTTCCTCCACCACGTCATCTTCGCCTGCTGCACCCTCATCTGCATCATCTGCATCCTCCTCCTCCCCGAGACCCGCTACCAGCCGCTGCCCGAGACCCTGGCTGACGGGGAGTGCTACACCCGGGCGGGGAGCGCGCCCCTGCTGCCCCCCAGGAAGACCGGCGAGCAGCACCTTCTGCTGGCCCCGCCCGACAGCGGCAGAGACCACGGCCGGGTCCACGACACACCACTGCACCACGCCGCCGCCGCCGCCATCTCCACCATGGACTCCACCGCCTCGTCCGCCGTCGACCTCACAGGACCGCTGGCGGCCGCTGAGATTGAGCTGAAGTCGATCGGGCCCGACCCAGATGGCGGGTCCCCGGCTAAGACAGACCTTAATGGGCGGTCTGTATCGCCTCCCTCTGGTACTCCCATGGTGGTCCTGGATAAGAGAGGTGTCGTAGGGGCTAGCAAACAGCACCTGTCCTCCTCTACACCTAGGCAGAAAGCACCCTCGTCCTCCGATCCACTTCTCAAGTCCCCCGAAGACTCCGCTGATCCACCCCTCATTCATTCTGTGGCCCCTTCATCCACTTTCACTGGTGAAAATGAGACCACTCCATCCCCGACTGAGGACATAACCACCGACCTCCTCAGACAAGTGCCTACCTCCATCTCGGTTAACACCATTCCTCCTCTATCCGAAACCCTTCCCATTTCTTTATTGGACTCCGCCTCTCCAGCTGTACTTGATTCAATCCCTGCTTCCACATTGGACCCTTCCGTTCCCCCTTTCGTAGAATCCACCCCTGCTTCCACATTGGACCCTTCCATTCCCCCTGTCGTAGAATCCACCCCTACTTCCACAATGAACCCTTCCATTCCACGTATTTTGGAATCCACCCCTACCTCTACATTGGATCCCACCCCTACCTCCATATTGGATCCTTCTATTCCCCCTGTCATAGAATCCACCGCTACCTCATTGAGTGTTCCAGAAGTCGTTGAACATCCCCCTATTTCCACATTGGACTCCATTCCCCCTGTCATAGAATCCACCCATTCGTTGGACTCTCCCATTCCCCCTGTCATAAAAACCACCCCTACGTTGGACTCTCCCATTCCCCCTGTCATAGAAACCACCCCTACGTTGGACTCTACCATTCCCCCTGTCATAGAATCCACCCCTACGTTGGACTCTACCATTCCCCCTGTCATAGGAACCACTGAGCCCGTGGACTCTAGCACTCCCCCTGTACTTGAATGTGTCACTGTTATTGATTCTACCGACCCAATCACTACTGACTCCATCCTTCCCATTCTCATAAACTCAGTAAATGACAAACACCCACCTCCCCCCTCTACATCAGACTCCGCCATTCCCCTGTTCACAGAATCTGTCCCAGCACAGTTTGACTCTTCATCTCCATGTGTATATAATGTCGTTGTCCCGCCCCCTTCCCCTGTGCACGCCCCCATGCCTCCACCACCGCTGCCACCCAATCACTCAGTTCAGACCCCCACAACAACAGTGGGCTGTTCCACTCCCGCGGTCATAAACACTGTTCACCCCCCCACTGCGGACTGTATCACTCTCCCAATCACAGACATTGTTGAACCACTTTCACTGGACTCTACCACTCCGCGTGTTATAGGATCACTGCTCCCCAACGTAACAGACACTGAGACCACAGAGGCGGCCCCTGCTTCCACACTAATGGACTGCACCGTCTCCTCCCCTATAGACTCAGGTATTGTCCCCGTATTAGACTGTACCATCTCAGAAAACAGCACCATAAACGGGGTGGCGTCATCATGATGCAAGGCTCCACCTCTGGAACAGTGAGGAAGATGCCCTCGACACCCATGTGACATGACGGGGGTCACTAACTGGCCAATCAGGCTTCAGACATTTAAGCTTCTCTGTAGAGAGATTGCCAGCAACGGACAGAAGGGAGAACTGCTTGAGGTGTGTAGGTGGTCTGTAGCAGCCGCAAGAATGTGACAGCGAAGATTTTAATAACTAATCCAAGATAGCCCACAAGGTTGTTTAGCCCACAAGGTGTCATTTCCAATGGAAGGTTAGTGATGCCGAGTGGGCAGAACCTAAGAATGGAGGTGGACAGAGACAAGCCTAAGCTAATGAGATCCTATTGGGCAATACTGACGCGTTCTAGTATGTTTCTGTAAGGAAACACCTACTCTGTGAAGGGCGCGCGTGCAATAACTCAATTCACCCTGCACTCCCAAACAACACAATTTTTTTAAATTTTGGCAAAAGGTAAAGTCTACAAAACGTAGTCCACTCTGTTCGTAACCTATTCTACTTTGTGAACAGAACTCTAGACGATCCGATGTTTCATCGATGAGAAAATTGTCAGAATGTTGTCTGCGTTATATCTTGCTCCGCTGGCTTCCACTGCCCATCTACTGGGCTTCCTCTCCAGGTGGGGAGTAGAAATCATGACCTGATGCTACAGTTTTAGAAATCCGATGGGCTACTTCGCTCCCTGTCGGTCTGCTGTGATTGTGATGAGTC
The DNA here is from genome assembly GCA_016801175.1 of Esox masquinongy. Taxonomy (NCBI): domain Eukaryota; kingdom Metazoa; phylum Chordata; class Actinopteri; order Esociformes; family Esocidae; genus Esox; species Esox masquinongy. The sequence continues at coordinate 8,458 of JACXGI010009541.1, forward strand.
GTTGCTTTGCCACATTGTGAGACTGTCAATAACTGTGACATCATCAGAGAGACTTTGTCACTAGAAGAATCTGTGTCATTCTAGACAGACGGACTACCAGCCAAAACACCCTTTGAGACTTTATCCCCAGGGTTAGTCGGAGATGCCATACAAACCACTAAGAAATATTGACTGTACATTTGACTCATTTGCAGACTTCTTTACGCCCAATGTGTTTGATGATCTACAATTGCCTTATCATGTAGTAAAGAAAAATGGCTCCAAGAATACCACAGAGTTTTGAACATCATCAGTGCCAGATATCTAAATTGTTCTTGATGTCATGAAATTAGTATTCAGGAACTGATTGGTATCTGCGTAGGGAAAAGAGCAATTTGCCAAACATGAAAAACCAAAACTACATTTTGCAGCCCAAATTAACTGCCAGTGGGCAATACATAGTTTTTCCCCAAGTATTGGAGGTATTTTGATGTATTAGACAATAAGTTAAAATAGCAAGTCCCTAGTGTTATACAAGCATGTGTGAATGAATGGTGTGCGAGACAACGAGAATGATGTCAGCTGAACAAGCAATGTTAAAAGAACAATCAACTGATGGTGTCTGAAATGACCAGAGAGAAGAACTTTACCACTGATCTGGTTGAAGTGAGAGGTCAGTTGGTCCTTTAGGGCTTGTTTGGGCTTTTTGATGTTGTGTTCTTGAAAGTGAAGAATTTAGAGACTCTTTCCTGGCTTCATGGGACTGATTTTTATTTTCCCACTTTTCAAAAATGGTATGAATTGTACTGTATGCAATTGGGTCTTGTAAATGTGATATTGTAGGTAAAATTGCGTACTTTATGTTGTTGTGCTACTGATGTTCAGCTTGATTGCAAAAAGGTAAAAAAGAAAAAAATGTTTTCACTATAATCTCAAGGGGCGTGTCCTTAGTGTATAAAGCTATCTAGCACTGTTACCATTATATGTGTGAATGTAAGTGGCACTTTATCCCTCGCTACGGGGACAAAGCATGGAAACAAAAATGTGAACTTTTCCACAAAACAAAGAAATAATTTTCAAATGTTATCTAAAATGGCACACAAGCAATTTATCTGAAATGGACACATAAATGACACACGTATTGTCTTACTTTCTAATAAAAGTCATTGCCTCTGTCATTTGCAATTTTGATGTAGTGAAAATGTAAGTATATTCCCTAAAAAATATATTAGAAAAATAATTTCTATTCACAAAGGTAGGCACAATTGATACATTTGTGATATTGACATTAATTCTATTTCCTTTTCAAATGTAGGCATACCCCTCTGTTGTCCTTTTTTTCTTCTAAACATTAACAACCATTAACATTAAGTATTTATTTTATTGTAATAATTTCAGACCTGATCACAATGTTGTGATTTGTCAATTGGATAAGACAAGTGGTTAAACAACTGTCTCTGATTATTTTTATTAAAACAGAAATATATGAAGAGCTTTTTTTTTCTTTTAAAACCCCAACTGTCTATTGTCAACTTCACCCTTAACCCATATTTGTTATTGATGGACAATATTAACTACCGGAAAAAGAAAATGATGGCTGTCCATTGACATTAGACTACAGTACGACATCCTGTTGTGAAAAAATGTTGTTAGTCCACTGTTTTCAAATACAATATCAATAATTGTACTGTTGAGCTTGTTTTTTTCTCCAAATCTCATTGATTGTATGATGTCATTTCAAATGTGATGGAGTCCATAGTATTCTTCAGTGTGTTTATTACTATGTATTTAACCAGGAAAAATGCAATGGCTTTGGAGCTGTCCGAAGTGTTGTGTATCATGCAAGCACCTCTGATCACTCTACTGTATACTAATCATACAGTAGTGATTACAACACGTACTGTCGTGTCTTTTTATTGATATAAAATTAACAGTGTAAATACTAAAAGTGTAAACATGCTTTTTGTTAATTCTCTGGTTATTTTCTTTTAAATAAGCACACTGTTAAAAATTTTACTTAATTCATCATACTACATTATTTACAATATTCACGAAAGATGCAGGATATATGAATCAAGTTCTACTTCAGTGTGTCCCCAAATGGATCTCACAGTGTAGTCCATACGTATTTGGAGAGTGACACAAGTTTTGTTGTTTTGGCTCTGTGCTCCAGCTCATTGGATTTTAAATGAAACACTGACCAATAGGTTAAAGTGCAGACTGTCAGTTTTTATTTGAGCGTATTTACATCCAGGTATTCCTTTCTTTTTTAAGAAGTCCACCCCTTTTTAGCGGACCAAAAGTTGAACAAATTAACAAATGTGAAGTTGTCATATTTTGCACGTAGTTGCCAAATCCTTCGCATTCGATGATTACCTGAGGTCTGCAACGCAGACATCAGCAGACGCCAGGTATCTTCCCTGGTGATGCTCTGCTCAGCCTGTACTGCAGTCATCTTTACTTCCTGTAGCATGCTCAATTGAATTCAGGTCAGGTGATTGACTTGGCCCGTGAAGAACGTTCTGCTTATTGCACTGAAGAACTCCTTTGTTGCTTTAGCAGTATGTTTGGGCTGTTGTCCTGCTGAAAGGTCAAGTGCCGTCCAATACATTTTAATGCATTTGTTTTATCTAGAATGTTCATCCAATATTTAAGGAAAATTAAAGCTGAAAGTCTGTACTTTAACACCATTGTCATTGTATCATTTCAAATCCAAAGTGATGGAATACAGAGGCAAAACAACTTGTCACTGTTCAAATACTTATGGACTGCAGTGTGGCTTCTTTCATCTCCAACACACTCAAAGCCTCAAAGCACAATGTCCTGTCTGTCACATCTTATTAGTTCCATTTGCTAGTCGTGAGAACAGTGGTGTTATTAACTGTAACATCAGGGGTCAGTGGTACAGGTTCAATACCATTTTCTGCCGCTATGGCAATAGTACTCACCCCACATGTCCTGAAATGCAATCTCACTATCTCATCTGTTAGTTGCAAAATCTGCATTCTTATACAGTGAAACAAATGATGCATCCTCAAATACAAATTACATTTACATTTTCATGTTGGTCATTTAGCAAATGCTGTCATTTTAAAACTTTACAATAAAACAGGTTACAACCTTAAAGTCTTAGATATATGTAACAATGAAGTGCCAGTGATAATGTAAGGTCAGATTGTGGTTTTGAGAGTGCCTATAGTAAAGCAGTTTAAGTAGATGGACAGTAGAATACATTTGGATAATTTTGTTCAAGTAGATTCATGTTGATATGGAAAATCAAACCGATGTTCTGTACAGTATACTGACCATGTATACAGTACTCCATCACTCAATGCAGTGTTTTCAAACATTGGTTTTGGAAAATTTTCACCTGATGAAATGACTCACCTATATTGTCCCCACTGCAACCAAACGTCTCTTAGTGAATCAATTCCAATATAACTTACAGTTTCTGTTGGTGCAAGATTTGAAAAAATGAATGAATGTAAAACAAACGGATTGTACCAATTTGGCTTTCCATTTTTGGTTTTGTTGTAACATGAATAATGCACTTGTATATAAGCCATATGTGTCGTTGTAATAAACGTCACTATTTATTGATCAATGACGCTTTCCAGGGTCTTATTTGTTAGACAATTTTCCAGCCACTTCTTTATTCTGAATGTTTAGCTGTTTCAGTTTGTGTGCAGCGTCTGTGTGTTACCACTCGAGGTCCTCTCTAACCCCGGATGAAGGGTGTCAATGCAGCGTAAAATGAATGGGTTTTCAAAATATCACTGGCTTATTAAACTGTGGCAGAATGTTGGAATAGACCACTGCATCATCCCATCGGCTCCACAATCACTTATATAAGACCTTTCAACTGAACCATTGAATAACCTACTAATGCTGTCGAAAGAGGTACAGCGTACTGTATCTCATATCATACGATGTCAAATACCTCAATGCCGCGAGGGGAAAGGGGCATTAAGGCATAGTACACACGCCCCACAAGTAATGCAAAAGAGGAAATATGTACCGTGTTTTGTGAATTGCAGTCGAAGAGCTCCAAACTACCTCTATAGGACATAGCATAACCTACAATGAAGTAGATGCAGACCTGTAAAGCCAGATGGACGCAATGCCTTGGTTAAATTGATCAGCGACATATTTAGCAAAGATAAATAATATGCATTTCTTTAACTTATAGACAACTATGCGCCATGTACATTCGGTAAGCAGCCCTTGGCAACACGCCTCATGGTCCGGGACTGAGTGACGTCACGGGGAGCGATGCAGCACCATCCTCAACCAGCATACTGGTCCACTGCATCAAACCGATGCCCGCTGATAGGCTGGTACTCGTGATTGGGATGCAGCGCAGCTGTGACGAAACCCAATCAGCATCAACATGATGACTCGCTCCGAGCTCACCCTTTGCTCTAGGAATGTAAAAACAGCTGAGACGAAAAATACAGCGGTAGCAAACGAAGTTGATTACACCCGCGTTAGTTGACAGAAGCAGCTCGGCATCATGAGGGAGATTGTTCATATCCAGGCCGGTCAGTGTGGAAACCAGATTGGTGCCAAGGTGGGTTATGATATTGTCTGTATTTGTCCGAACGCAGTTGAAATTATGGAGTAATAACTTTTTGTGTTATGTTTACAATTTTGATACCTTTAATATTTTTGTTTTACTTATCTTCACGCAGAATATGCCACTTCATTTTCAGAGAGATCAAATGTACCCATCCAGTATTTTGGGACAGTATTTGAGGGAGTAATTAGTATTTTATTTGATCTATTAGATGCTATTCTTTTGATATGGGTGTGGTAGGCTTTAGGACTTGTGTAAAGAGGCCAAACGTCTGCAGTATAATGTCACGCATCTGCTGAGCCGGCGCGTCATACTGTCATCAAAGGAGCTGCGCCATAGCGATAGAGCGATACGCACAACGACCCATCAGTACTTTTCCTTGTGTTACGAACAGGTTATACCCAGAGCTCGGAAAGTCGTATTTATTTCTTTACTAAACCATGAAGCATCAATTTTGCATTACCTAATTTCTCGAATTCTCAGTTCTGGGAAGTGATAAGTGATGAACACGGCATTGACCCCACGGGCAGTTACCAAGGTGACAGTGACCTGCAGCTGGAGAGGATAAATGTGTACTACAATGAAGCATCAGGTAAATGCTGATTAAGGGACTGGTCAGGAATTAATCTGCATGCTACTGAACAGTATAGGAAAATAAAATACCCAACCATAGGCTCTTTAATGTACTATGGACTTGCCCCAAATCAACTGACAATTATATTCCCTGGTAATGATAACACCAGACGTTGACATGCAAAGTCATGCTCTGTAGGGCTAATCTAAATTGAAAATTGATGTAACGTTGTAACCATTATATCTGTCTGGGTGCTCTGGGCCCTGTGTTACAACAGGGGAAATGAGGACAGCAGAAGGGACCTGTCAATCTCGCTTCCCCTCCTCCCTCTGTCCTCTTCCTCTCTGCTCTATTTACCCGTGTACAGGCTCTGTTAAAACCAACTCAATGCCAAAGCTTTCTGCTGGTTCTCTGCAGTCCTATTCATACTGTCCAGGAAGGCATTTGGATGGAGGTCATTACCATGCAGCATCTCTTCCATTACTTGGCTTGCTGCCATACTGAGCAGACAGTCTGCTGTGCCAAATGAGCCCGACAGCAGAACCTGGGACCTGAAGTATGGCTCCATGTTCGGTGGTTAGGCCCCATCCTATTTTCAGTGCGTATAATGCTAACCTGTATTGATCCCTCACACTTCACTTTTCTGAGGTGGAAATGGAGCTTGTATGTCAGTAAGCAGCTCTGCCTTCTAATGTTGTATATGCATTGTGCATTCATAAATTAAATACTGATTGGCTGCTGATAGATATGTGCCTATTGCACCGTGTTAAGACGTTGAGATGATATGATAAGACGGAAAATGTGTCATGTCTACTGGGAGATGCCATCTTGGTCTGAATGATTTCAGCACAGCTCAGCATTATAATCCCCCCTTCACCTCCTGTGGACTATCAGTGTGTATGTGCTACAAAATGCTGCAGTCTGCAAGGACGGCGGATAGAGAGAGAGAGAGAGAGAGAGAAGCAGTGTGTGTGATAATGTTTCTGGGGTAGGGAAGAGAAGCAGTGTGTGTGATAATGTTTCTCTTGTAGGGAAGAGAATCAGTGTTTGTGATAATGTTTGTCTTGTAGGGAAGAGAAGCAGTGTGTGTGATAATGTTTCTCTTGTAGGGAAGAGAATCAGTGTTTGTGATAATGTTTGTCTTGTAGGGAAGAGAATCAGTGTTTGTGATAATGTTTCTCTTGTAGGGAAGAGAATCAGTGTTTGTGATAATGTTTCTCTTGTAGGGAAGAGAATCAGTGTTTGTGATAATGTTTCTCTTGTAAGGAAGAGAATCAGTGTTTGTGATAATGTTTGTCTTGTAGGGAAGAGAATCAGTGTTTGTGATAATGTTTCTCTGGTAGGGAAGAGAATCAGTGTTTGTGATAATGTTTCTCTGGTAGGGTCTAGGCTTTCTGTATCATTTTAAGGAAAAACGCTAACATTTATAAACAAAACGTGGACTCCAAAATATTCCCAAAAGCTGCATGGGTAGTTTTCCGAGAATCAACATTTTCTGTATGACCTCACTATGCAACATCACCTATCCCCCCTTTCAAAACCTGCCTTTCCTTCCCACAGGTAACAAGTTTGTCCCCCGGGCCATCCTGGTGGATTTGGAGCCAGGCACCATGGACTCAGTTCGCTCTGGGCCTTTCGGACAGCTGTTCAGACCAGATAATTTTGTCTTTGGTAAGTGAATAATGGTTATAGCCGGGGTCCAGATATTTTCATGCAATCTAAACTAGGCTAGACCCAGATTGTTTTGTGCAATTATAACTAGCCTGGACCTAGATTGTTTGGTGCAATCTTGCCCATTCAGTCACTTTCTGTTTCCTAACTGTTCCATCATCAACTTGTATATCATGTCTGTGTCAGCAGTCAAGGTCATGTCCTCTAAAGACAAGTTTAGATTCACTTTAACATACTATAGACGTACAGCGTGTTCTGAGAGCAATGTTTCTGCAACGTCTCAGCAATATGTCCGAATGATGATACGTGCTCCGTGAGATGTTTTGTCAGCCATCATGGTGCCTCAGCAGAAAGTATTCAGCCCTGATCATCAGGATGGAGATACAGAGATGAAGAAATTCCACCCAGGACACCTTCCCTACTGATAGATAAATTATATTATAAGCCCATTTCCAAAAATGTTAGGACACTGTGTAAAATGCAGTTAAAAACAGAATACAAACTAGAATGCAAATGTTGGGACACTGGGTAAAATGCAATTACAAACAAAATGCAAACCATTTATTCCCTTATTTAACTTAAAATAGTACAAAGACAACATATCAAATGTTGAATCTGAGAAATGTTATTGTTTTTGGAAAAATACATGCCCATTTTGAATACATACTATTTTCAATTGAATATTGGGTTTAAATTATTTGCACATCATTGCATTCTGAATTTTTATTTCCATTTTACACAGCGTCCCAACTTCTTTGGAAATGGGCTTGTAGTATAAAGTAGACCTACACCCACACCAGTACATTCTGCTAAGTCACTCACCCCATCGCTTGAGCTAATGTTTAAGAACAGGATATTGGCAGACTCTTCATGTATTGCTTGATGTATTGCTGTTTTTTAGCCACTAATTATCCCCTCAGGTATTGCATTTTGTTACCAAAGTAGAATTGTCTCTTACATTGGAAATACAAAAACAGTAAGGCCAAATGTATTGAATATCCATGTGAGTATTGCTGGATGTGTGTTTGTAACCTAGGTTCATTATGGTCTTTCAGGTCAGAGTGGAGCTGGTAACAACTGGGCTAAAGGCCACTACACAGAGGGGGCGGAGCTAGTCGACTCTGTCCTGGATGTGGTGAGGAAGGAGTCTGAGAACTGTGACTGCCTGCAGGGCTTCCAGCTGACCCACTCCCTGGGAGGGGGCACCGGTTCTGGCATGGGCACCCTGCTCATCAGCAAGATCCGCGAGGAGTACCCCGACCGCATCATGAATACCTTCAGCGTCATGCCCTCGCCCAAGGTGTCCGACACGGTGGTGGAGCCTTACAACGCCACCCTCTCTGTCCACCAGCTGGTGGAGAACACAGATGAGACCTTTAGCATCGACAACGAGGCCCTCTACGACATCTGCTTCCGCACGCTCAAACTGACCACGCCGACCTACGGAGACCTCAACCACCTGGTGTCGGCCACCATGAGTGGGGTCACCACCTGCCTGCGCTTCCCCGGGCAGCTCAACGCCGACCTCCGCAAACTGGCCGTCAACATGGTGCCATTCCCCCGCCTGCACTTCTTCATGCCCGGCTTTGCACCCCTCACCAGCAGGGGGAGCCAGCAGTACCGTGCTCTCTCCGTGCCCGAGCTCACCCAGCAGATGTTCGATGCCAAGAACATGATGGCGGCCTGCGACCCTCGCCATGGCCGCTACCTCACCGTGGCAGCCATCTTCCGTGGCCGCATGTCCATGAAGGAGGTGGACGAGCAGATGCTGAGCGTCCAGAACAAGAACAGCAGCTACTTCGTGGAGTGGATCCCCAACAATGTGAAGACCGCCGTCTGCGACATCCCGCCCCGCGGTCTCAAGATGTCCGCCACTTTCATCGGCAACAGCACGGCCATCCAGGAGCTGTTCAGGAGGATCTCGGAGCAGTTCACCGCCATGTTCCGCCGCAAGGCCTTCCTCCACTGGTACACCGGCGAGGGCATGGACGAGATGGAGTTCACCGAAGCTGAGAGCAACATGAACGACCTGGTGTCTGAGTACCAACAGTACCAGGACGCCACCGCTGACGAGATGGGCGAGTATGAGGAAGACGAGCTGGAGGATGAGGACCAGGATACCCAGCAGCCCCATGACGTCCGCCACTGAGAGAGATATATATACGCCATTCACATTACATTATCAATAGGTACTGTATACAAGAAAGAGGTAATGTTGCGTCAAGATAGTTTAGCCTAAGGACTACTATTGCTGCATTTCATTGTTGTTCAGATCTCTACTGAAGACCGTAAGTGATATTAGAAACATAAGTTATGTGAGTATTTTAAATAACGTCCTTGGTTTTTCTAGTTTGTGCTGTGTCAAAATCAGTAAAACAATAACGATACAGTAATTGTCAAAACCAATTTTTGTTACCTCAGAATGCATTCTCTGTCGCATAATAAAATGGTCCTGTCCAATGAATACCAGTCTGTATAGCTTTCCTATAATTTTGTCCTTATTTTAATCAGCAGCTGATGAGAGAACACTCCAGACAGAAAGTAGGTTTAATCAAAATACAACGACACAGTTTTCTCTGCTTGAATGAAGATACTGGATGAAAGAGGTTTTCCGTTTGAAATGCAAGGTGAGCACTGTACTGTGTCATCAATATGTGGGCAGTTCTACAGTAACAGAGAGAGTGAGACTCATATTTTTCACTTAAAAGCTAGCATCCTTCATTTAAACAACAAAGCAGCCGCTCCACCTGTGTTTCAGTAAAAAGCTGATGGGTGCTTCTGTAGAAACACAACGGCTCTTAAATTAATTGACAGAGTTAAGAAAGCAATGCCTGCTCATCTAATAAACAAATTTAAGTTTTAACAATGTTTTGACAATGTATAGTTTTGCTTACATTTACTTTGTTTACAGATATTAATATGAACTTATATTTTTGGGGTTATTATGGGGTATTACAGTTTAACTAAGATGATAACGTATTTATAAGTTAAACTGTTAAAAAATGAATGGGTAATCAAACAATAATGGCAATAATAAAGTGTGTGCACAAACTAACAATGCTCATTTTAAATATTTAACAAATACCAATGATTACAATGTTAAAAAAATAGTGTCTTGCACGATTCTTGACACATGAAGACTAATATTTTTTATCAGCTTTATCAAAAAATAATATGAAAAAAAATCTAACTTTTTTTTCAGAAAAACATATCCAAAAAATGAGGAATTCGTAATAAATAAATATATATTTCTCTCAAAAACATGTCACCGTCAATGGCACCCCTGCATTTAATACACTGTGTACCTTCCCTTCTCAAGATAAAAGTAATCTCATATGATGATTAATGAGGTGGGTGAACTCATATCCAGGGATTTGAGATCATTCATCCTTGCAGAATCCATTCAGATGCTTCAGTCCTTCTCTTCATCTATAAAAATGTGCTGCATTTTCTATTTCTATTTATCATACATTGCTTTAGTATTATAGCATGTTTACAACAATGTTCAGCATGTTATATTGTATTCCTATGATGGCACCTAGTGGGGAGTAACTGCTTCTGCATATGTGCTAAGTTGTATCACTCAAACCGTTATTGTGCATGTTTATTGAAGGTTTTCATTGTCATTCATATACACATTTGAAAACCACTCAAATATATGTAGACCAACTATTGTTGTTTGCACATTAGAATATTCTGTGAATGATGCAATAGTAGTAAAAACCGTTGCCACAGGAACAATGATACTGTTCCTGTCGACCTCAGCGAGCTGGCCCAAAAATAATTTAACGATAAATAGATGACTCATTGACAGTGGCAGAACTAGAGTTTTATACATGGAGTGGCCAGAAGGTGGCCAAGGCTATTTCAGGGGAGGCATAAACCATGACAGAGAATGTGTCTTAAACCCTAATCTGATATCGAAGGAGCGTGAATTGATCCTATGATTGCTGATTAGAGGTAAAGGTGATAATTCACTTAATCAGGAGTTCCTCAATAGTTTGACCCACAAGGTAAACCACTATAATTTTTTAACACACTATACATATTCAGTGTCTCTACCGCAGAACCTCAGCTAATTTCTTTCTCTCTCTCTCTCTCTCTCTCTCTCAGTACTGTACTCAGTCACATACTAAAGTAACTTGGGTCACTGTTTTCATGAATATATTAACTGGTTCTAAATTTTGAACATCCAAAATATTTTACAAAAATTAAGCTCAAGCACAAAGGAAGGAGATAAAAAGCATTTGTGTGTTACAGAAATTGCTTAGTTTATTTTCAAAAATATATATATTTATATATTATATATTACAAAATAAAACACACTGCAATTTGACATGTATCAAGCAGAAATGGACTTGGTGTGTTCCCATCAATATTACCCATTTACATAATCATATTTATTATTCTAAATGCCAAATTATTCTAGGCATATTTGTGTTCAGGGGATGTCCCCAACTTAAAAATTCCATAACCACAGATATTAGCCATATTAGTAAAACATTAACACAACACATCATTGTTTTAGTGCTAGATATCGATTTTCCCAATTCCCATAATCCTTTGCAAGTAGCTAGCGACCACTGCCCAGATCACTACAGCACTTTCATCATGGTCATATCTAATGTGCGTGCATTTATTTTTACAATGTAGCATTCACAACTATAAGATAATGTGCAATTTACTGGGCACGACTCGAGCCCTTCGAGACATATTCCTCAGCTGGTGCTAATATATTTCAAATGAAACTCAAGTTGTGTGTGTGCTTGTTGTGACGTTCATTATCATAACAGTGTGTGGCTGTGTATCAACCAGGAAACATCAAGCATAAATGTTCTAAAAATTTTAGCAAAAACCTATTAAAACCCTTCTGGGTCTGAGGTGATTTCGGACAGATTTTACTACTTGGACATTTTGGGTCCTATATTCATTTCTGTAACAGGTATATACGGAACACTTCACCGAGATGTCTAGATATTATGTAAAAAAACGTAGGATTCTAGCGATTATATTTGCCGGACCGCGTAAGCAGAGCCGGAGTAGAAGAGCGAATGTCTCATACTGAGTGAGTGAGTCCGTCCGTCCAGGACTGATTACCCCTTATTAAATAGGGTAGTGGTTAGAGACGCGGGCTACGCATCCCGCGTTCAACTTCCGTAAGTCTAAACACATTATGCCTGAGGTTCCGGACAGACAAAAACTTCGCTGGCTATAACCTTACGTAATAGGAAGCCTAAAATAAAACAGTTCTGGTGGATATTAAGATTTGTTCAGGATATACAAAAACACTATGCTGCCTACACGATTCTCTAGTATTTTCACTTGACAAAAGTCAGTTATCGTCACCTATATTGATAGATACTCAATGTCATTCACGAATGGCTAATTAGCTGTTGAAACGACCAGTGGTAAAAGAGGATTTGTTGAGAATAGACAAAAACTTCGCTGGCTACAACCTTCTGTAGCTACGGGAAGCCAAAAATGAAACTGTTCACTGTAGTGATGGCCAAACGAGGTTTCATTAGCGTTATTTTAGCAGCAGGATATTATGCTGGCAGCACTCAGATTTTCATTATCACAATAAAAGCCATAATTGAAATGTATAAGGCCATATAGTTAACAATCTAGTATGTAAAAACACATTAGACAAGAACAACATTGGAACGGACATTAAACATAAAATGACAGACTAGATTGACAGACTAGATTGTTAACTATATCGCCTTATATAGTTCAATGATGGCTTTTATTTTGAAAAAGAAAATCCGAGTTAGCGCTGCTAGCAAAATATCCTGCTGCTAGAAGAACGGCCATCACTATTTTACTGTAATATTGCGACTATTTCTGGTGGATTTTCGAATTATGTCTTAGGATTTCTTCAGGATAGTCAAACACTTAGCTGGCTACACGATTCTCTCGTCTTTTCACTTGACGTAAAAGTCCGTTATCGTCACCTATATTGATACAGTGGTTATTGTATAAATGTCATTCACAAATTGCTAAGTTGTTAAAATGGCCAGTGGCAAAAGCCACACAGTTAATAGATGCTATTTGTGGTGGACGTAAACTTAATAAGAAACGTTACTCAGTTTAAAAACGATGGTTAATGGTGTCTAACGAAATATTCAAACTTGACATGATGTTAATGCATGACAATATCATATAATGTCATTATGCTATACTGACACCTGGCAAATGGTCAGCTCTGCGGCAAGCAGTCAGTTCTGTGGCTTAGTGGTTAAAAACACAGCCTTTGACGTGGGCGACCTGGTTTCGAAACTCGAGAGGGCAGCCACAATCAACACTTTGTATTGCGGGCCGGCTGAACTAGGCTTTTCTTGTTTTTTAAATATTTATGCAAATGTACACAGAGGGCTCCATCCGCGGATTCAGACCGAGGAGTGTAACTTTTAAACAGCTAGCTAGCTTTGTTGAAACGTTTACACTGCGTGCACAATTATTAGGCAAGTGAGTATTCTGATCGTATCATTATTTCTATGCACATTTTCCAACTCCAAACCATATTACCTTGAATGCTCATTGGATTGAATCATTTTCAGGTACAATTTATTGGTGTAATGAGGAAGGGTGTAGCAACAGTGAATAACACCTAATATCAAGGTGTGCATAATTATTTGGTAGCTTCATGACCTCAGGTAAAATGGGCTAAAGAATATATTTAACTGACACTGAAAAGTCAAAAAATGTAAAATGCTTTTCAGACAGATGCAACACTCTTAAAATAGCTAAACTATTGAGGCATGACCACCTGACAATCTAAGGTTTTGTTGCGAATAGTCAACTGGGGTGCAAAAAAATGCATGAAGAAAAGACGCAAATTAACTGCAAAAGAATTAAACATGAAGCTACCAGGAACCCATTATCCTCCAGTGCCATCATATTCCAGAACTGCAACCTACCTGGAGTGTCCAGAAGTACAAGGTGTCAAGTGTTCAGAGACATGGCCAAGGTCAAGATGGCTGAAACACGACCACCACTGAATAAGATTTGAAATGTACTGTATAGATTGGGCAAAGAAATACCCGAAGACAGATTTTTCAAAGGTTTTATGGACAGATGAAATGAGAGTGACTCCTGATGGACCAGATGAATGGGCCCGTGGCTGGATCGCTAATGGACACAGCACCACTTCAGTCAGGCGCCAGCCAGGTGGAGGAGGGGTACTGGTATGGGCTGCTATCATTAAGGATGAGGTAGTTGGACCTTTTCGGGTTGAAGATGGACTGAAACTCAGCTCCCAAACCTACTGCCAGTTTCTGGAAGATACTTTCTTCAAACAGTGGTACAGGAAAAAGTCCTCAGCATTCAAGGACATGATCTTCATGCAGGACAAAGCTCCATCACATGCATCCAAGTAATACACTGCTTGGCTAGCCAGCAAGGGCCACAAAGATGCCCGAATAATGACCTGGCCCCCTTCCTCTCCTGACTTAAATCATATTGAGAATTTGTGGGCCCTTCTCAAACGTGAGATTTACAGTCAGGGAAGACAATACACCTCTTTGAACAGCATTTGGGAGGCTGTGGTTGCTGCTTCAGAGAAAGTTGATCATGAACAGATCAAGAAACTGACAGACTCCATGGATGGAAGGCTCATGGCAGTTATTGAAAAGAAGGGTGGTTATATTGGTCACTGAATATTTTTGAAAGGACAAACATTTTAATTAGTCTTTTTGAGTTACTTATTTGTTACACTTAGTTAAAAATTTAGAATAAACACGTGAGTTGGGGGAAATTATATTTTTAATTAGTTGCCTAATAATTGTGCACACCAATTGTTGCCTAAAAATTCTGCACTCTTATGCAGTCCCCTGAGAAAGATCAAAATTCACTTTTCCTTTGTTAAACATTCAGATTTGAGGTTCAATTATATTTTGGATTGACTGAGAGCATTGTGTTTGTTCAACAATAAAATAAATCTTGAGGAATACGATTTGCCTAATAATTGTGCACGCAGTGTACTTTACATGCGGTCACGTATAGCCAAATCTCGTATTTTTCTATAAAGTACAGTTTCTGTTGGCTTTGCAAAAATTAGCATTTTATGCAAAATTTCGTAAAACGTTCTCAAATACTAATATTTGAACAGTAGCGAGCTAGCTTTGCTGAAACATAAGTATACTTTATGTGCAGTCACGTTTAGCCAAATCTCCTTAATGTTTTTATAAAATACCGTTTTTGCTGGCTTTGCTAACGGAATTTATGCTAGTTTTTGAAAAACATTCTCAAACCCTCCTCTTTCCTTGCGCAACCATCTACACAAATCCCGTGATAGTCAATTCCCTGTGTTGGTCGCGGGTGATTTGCTTAAAGTTGGGAAATTTTTACTTTCCTTCGCCTCCCCGGCTTGCTCGTAAATTGCAACACTTTATAGTGTCACCAACAACGTTATAGTGTTCATGTAGCCAATTATTCTTCTGTATCTCGCAACCAACCTCAAAGTTCTCTCTTACTCCTCTAAGAATAAACGCCTCTTTCAACAAGAGGTGAAATTAGATGTCAATCAGCGGCCAGTAGCGAATCAAACAGCCAGTAGTGAATCAAACAGTGGCCACCCCTCTGGCTCCGCCCCTGCGTCATTGAATTATGGTAGTCGGAGTTGGAGTTCCATCATTAAAAACTTAAAACACTTCTGGTTTCCTGTTAAGGTTACAAAATTGGAGCTGAACTTGAGATTTGTAAGATTTTTTTGTAGACTCACTAGCTGGGACACTGGGATCTGTTTAGGCAAAACAACCTTTGTTTTTGTTTTGTTTTTAAAGAGCTATGAGATTCACTTTGTAATGAAAAGTGCTATAGAATTGTTTTGTTTGTTACTATGAATAGTGTTGTTAGAACAACACATCAGGAGGGAGTGTCTAAGGAAGAAATAACATGACGGAATGCATTGATAGCCCACAAACATCTGGCTTACGCATGACAATAAGATGTTTCTTGTTCTCTCAGAATGAGCAGCCATTTCATCAAACCATTTTGATGAAATGGCTTGCTTTCAACAAGGTCAGCACTGGTAAAAAATCAGTAGCATAATATACAAACTGCAGAGATCTCACATGATCTCTACAAGTGTTTTATCTTCCATGACATTGAACAATTTAATGTGAATCTTCCCTAAAAAGCTTGAATATTGTGTGATAAAGGATATAAAAAAGTAGCAAAAAATAAAATGTTAAAATGTTTACTATTCACAATAGATAGTTAGGTCAAAACCAAATGAAAGCCAGATTTACTAATCTGAGCAATTAATAAGCCACCCATAATAATATTTTAATGTTGAAACAAATATTTGACTCTATTCATATACTGATTAAATTCCAGGAATTCATGAACTTAAACTATAAATTTCTACATCTGTAATAAAGTACTGTATCTTAAACTGATTTCTACACTATTTATGTCAGGATTAAATACCAACTGGCAATATAAAGAACCTGGCTCCAGTAAAAACTAAAAGCAACATAAAACAGCAGTGTTAATAAACAATTAGTAGAAGTACTGTACATTCACACATTAGTGTTAATGATTTTTTTTGCAGTAAAGACATTAATCATTTTATTTCTGAACAGCACCAACCTCTGTCTGACTACCTTTCCACTCCCCTCACTGTTTTCTATTTGACTAAAAAAGAAAACGTTTAAACCCACAGTGACTTGGCTATACAGTATGTAATCAAGCTGAGGTTGTGTTTCTACGCCACACTGCTGTGTATTTCTTTGTGACACAGATGTTCCTCTCTTGCACCACAGAGGAGTGGCGTGGTGCAGGTTTGGGCGTTGTTGTGATTGTGACAGTAGCAGAAGAGTTCTCAACTTCACTTGACCCCACCAAGCCACGCTGGGAGCTGGAACTCAATGAATAAGGATTACTCTGACCTCTCACCTTTACACCTTTACACCTTCACCTGTGACCTCTAACCCATGGACTGACGAGGAGGTGGAGGATGACCCCTGCTCTCTGTGCAGGGTAAACTGGGTTTCCCCTAAACCTGTACTGCCCCCTGCTGCCGGAGCAGTTCCAGATCTGTTCTCAACAACCAGGACATTCCTGGACCCGGACAGGCTTCCCTGCAAAAAACCTCCACCTGCTTCAACACGACCTCCCTGAAGAACATGGCCTCCCTGCGTAATGGTTTGTCTAGTTTCTACATTACTTCCCCTGGTAATGGTTTGGCCCCCTCCCTGAGGGATCTGGCCTCCTCCCATAACAATGTGACCATGGCTTCCCCCACGACCACCCACTCCTACTTGCCTCTCCACTAACAACATACCCTGAGAACCACTAAGCCCTCCAGCTGGCACCATCCCCTGACCCATACCTAACCCCATTTGGCCTAAAGCCGCCTGGGCATTGACATAACCCCCTCCCCCTCTCTGATCCACGAGCACCAACCTGGGCTGGTTCTCCACTACGTACATGGGGGCAGCAGTATAGTACATGTTGGGCTGTTGGATGAGAAGGGTCTGGCTAGGGATCCCCACATTATCCTGGACGTGAACCTTGGAGATGGTGGCCGTGCCCGCAGGATGAACCAGACTCTCCTGGATTTGGGTGGAGGAGTTTGAGGCGCAAGCGGAGGTGGTAAGGGTGTTACCAGTGAGAGAGATATCTCTGCTGAAGTCTTTGTGAGTAGAGGTGGTAGGTCTCAGGCTAGATGAGTGGACAGAGTTCTGGACAGTCTCAACTTCTGTAGCCATGGACCCCTGGCAGATTTTTGCCAGGGTCTTAAACTTGGGCCCCAGGTCATTGAGGAATTCCAGGTCATCATCACCCCCTAGGAGGCTGCAGCATCCCACTGACCCTACTGGTGACCCTTGACCTTCATAATCATAGATCAGCAGAGAATCTTTCTGGTGGTCGTTCTGCGCATTGCTTTTGGCATTCTGTAAAGATCACATGATAGGGACAGAAACAGCATGTTAAGACATTGAAACATTAAATCAAATTGCAAACAATAACATTGCCCTCAACTGTGTCAAAGGAGCAATCCAACTTCACGTTTATCAACTCAATATATTCTCAACACTAAACTATACACAAACGTTATTTCCTTGAGAAGACCAGTCAGTTGTTTGAATACTTACTGCAGAGTAGTATTTTTCTAGGAATCCCTCAGAGAGAGCCATTCCATCGTCGTAACCTTCACCGTTTCTGGAGAAGGCATTTTTATGATAATCCATCATGGTGGTTCCTGTACCCAAGGCATTGTCCACCTGGTTTTCATGGTACTGGTTGATCTGCCTCTTGTACCAAACCTGTCCCGCTCCTGGTCCCATTCCTAATCCCATACCTGCTTCTGATCTCATTCCTAATCTCATTCCTGCTCCTGATTCCATTCCCGAACCCATTTCTGCTCCTGATCCCATTTCTAATCTTATTCCTGCTCCTGATCTCATTCCTAATCCCATTCCTGCTCCTGATACCATTCCTAATCCCATTCCTGCTCCTGAGCCCATTCCTAATCCTGTTCCTGACCCTACACCAGCTCCTGCTTGAAAGTCTGTATTTTTTATGGAGCTTCCTATGTCCCTATGGTCACTCCCGAAAGGAACTCGCATGAGAGGCACTTCCTGTAATGATGAAAACATGGGCAAATCAGAACAGTGAATTTCAGAGCGATTCAAAATTAAACATAATCAACATATTAGCACACCATAATTGAAATGAACATGTTTACTTCCAGAGATCATCCAGTAATTCTGATTTTAAAAACCTTTAGAGTAGTGTGATATCATCTGTCTGCAATACTGTTATGTACTGTGGCTCTCAAAAGTATTTATCCCACTTGGACTTTTCCAAATTGTATTGTGTTCCAACATCAAAAAGGATTTAATTAGGAGTTTTGCTACTGATCAAAACAAAAAATCCATAATGTTAAAGTGCAAAAATAATATCTTCAAATTGTTAGAAATGAATTACTATATTTGGCGCAAGCCTAACTCTGGACATTATCCTGAGAACACCATCTCTACCACATGATGGCAGGATCATGCTACGGGGATGCTCCTCAGAAGCAGGGACTGACAGACTGGTCAGGATTGTGGAATGGATGAACGGAGAAAAATACAGATAGATCCTTGAAGAAAACCTGATCCGGAGCGCACAGGTCCTCAGACTGAGGTGAACATTAATTTTTCAGGACAACAATTGTCCATAACACATTACAGGTACTTTTTTCAGTATAGCAGTGGAGAATAGGCACTCCTTCTTGATCAAGATTACAAAGGCAGGAGATTGCAGAACTATGGGATCAGAGGCAAGCAACCTACTATTTAGATTTACAGGGGCTACAAAAGATGCTACCAGATGCTATAGCTGGGAGAAATTTAAGGGCTGTGACATCCTGGTCTAATGAACCGACTTGGAAAAAGTCGATTCACTACAGAAGAATATGGTTTGACATCAGTAGTTGAAACACAATACAATGTGTAAAAATTCAAGAGGGGTGAATACATTTGAGGCCACTTTACAAAATACCTTATCTTCTCCTTGTCCCTCAGTGTGATATGTGATCAGGCCTCCTTTACTGTCATATGGAATCGCCTTAAAGTCTCCCATGGCCGCCGCCCCTCCACAGAGACAGAACAGCAACAGGAGGGGCACCACTGTCAACCAACAATCCACATTTAAATGAGTGGATAGAAGACAAAAGACAAGACATGTTGCTAACTGAGAGGCCTTAATACCCAAGGATAAAATCCTGTTATAAACTATGTTACTAATCTCTCATATCATGCTGAAACAAGTTTAGTTATTAGTATTCAGAACTAATCTCTTATTCCTAGAACCTTATGAAGTTGGCAGTCTGAGGAAGCCAGTGGACCATTTCAATAACAAAAGGGTCTACTCACGCAGCAACAGCAGGAGACCCAGGAGAAGTAGGAGAAATAACAAAAGGGTCTACTCATGCAGCAAAAGCAGGGGGCCCAGGAGAAGTAGGAGAAATAAACATAAGGGTCTACTCACGCAGCAACAACAGAAGGCCCAGGAGAAGTAGGAGAAATAACAAAAGGGTCTACTCACGCAGCAACAACAGGAGGCCCAGGAGAAACAGCAGGATGGCAGGTGCTCCTAATGTGACATAGGTGTCGGTCTGTCGGGCGAGGCACACCTTATTAACCTCATGGCAAGTACACACAGCTACATTCAGAGTCTGGACCTCAGCACAGGCCTTCCCCTGCTGGTCAGTTATCTCCATGTCCACCTTGTAGTAACCCGGCCAAAGTTGGGCATGATCTCGTAAAATGGTTGTGGTGGCTAAAAGAAACAAAAGACAGACAATTACAGAAATGTATTGTAAAAATCAATAAAACTTCAGTTTAAGTTGGCACTTATTACACTATGTAACACAATTTTTGTTCCTGTGTGGTAAGTGTTATTTCCTAATTGCTTATGCCTCAAAAGTATAGAAAATGGCTATTATTCCCCACAAACTTTGCTTTTGTTACCAGTACAGTGATATTTTGAAATGTGCCTATTTCCAATGAGAAAACGGGCGAATTGATGTCTTTTCGTTCACATAAAGTCAGAAAAAAAAACATATATTATCCAAATTAACATAAATGACTACAAAATATTTAGAAGTGAGTAGTTTTTTCGAGATATACAATTATATTGTAAATCACTTTCACGAATCAGCCCCCAAATGTAGTCTCCCATCAAGTTCTCGTTATGCTGTCCTTGGTTGCGGCATTCAAAGTCCAGTATATCCTGGTGGAAGTGCTCGCCTTGCTCCTCCGTGTACGCTCCCATGTTCTTCTTGAATTTATCAAGATGTGCATTAAGGATAAGGACTGTGAGGGACATCCTACAGCCCACTGTGCCATAGTTCTTCACCAGAGTCTCAACCAGCTGCACATAGTTTTCTGCCTTGTGATTTCCCAGGAAGCCCCGAACCACTGTGACAAAGCTGTTCCTGTTTCACCTAACTAATGAGCTTCTTGGAGAATTCATTGCACTCCAGGATCTTCTTTATTTGTGGTCCGACGAATATGTGGGCTTTGACCTTTGCCTCAGACAGCTTAGGGAAGAAATCTTGAAGGTACTTGAAGGCTGCTGACCCCTTATCTAGAGCTCTGACAAATTGTTTCATAAGGCCCAATTTCATGTGCAGTGGTGACATCAGCACCTTCCGGGGGTCCAACATTGGCTCCCACTTGACATTGTTCCTCCCCACAGAGAACTCGGTCCGTTGTGGTCAGTCCCGCCTGTGGTTGTGCGCCTTGGTGTCCCTGCTGTTCCAAAGTCAAAGATATCAGGGAAACTTGGTAAAACCGCCTTTGTGACCCATTAGGAATGCCACCATTTTGAAGTCTCCTATGACCTCCAAGCTGTACTCATCCCACTTGTTGTACAACTTGCTGTTGTAATCCTGTATTTATACTTCTATTTATATTACTGGAAAGTTCTAAAAAGTTCTAGAAGTTACTCCAAGTTTACTCAGCACTGAATCTATCTGGAATGTACTGGAAAATGCCACTGTCCTGGTCACAAAAGCAAAGATTGTGGGGAATAATAGCCATTTTCTATACTTTTGAAGCATTAGCAATTAGGAAATAACACTTACTACCTAGGAACAAAAGACAAATTTGTTACATGGTGTTATCAGGCCCAACAATATAACACCAAAACAGCCTGTTGGTGAAGCTTGTCAAACTGTCTATCTGCTTCCTAAACTCCAAACCTCAAAGTTCTGGACTGGGCATGTTACCATTGAGGTTCTCCACTGTCCACTTCTGGTTTCTGTCCTTCTGAATCACTCGAAACTTGAAGGGAGCTC
>JACXGI010009542.1:0-19043 GCA_016801175.1 Esox masquinongy
GCTTCAGGGTAGGGCCCATCCTTCTGTGGATTTCCATGTTTTTTATGGTCAATTTACTTAACGTGCTAAAATACGTGAAAGTTGTAATGATTATATTTGTCATTGACTAAGTCCGTCTGATGATCCATCTTTCCATCTACCCATTCATCTGTTTTACAGGAGTTTGTTTTTCTCATTCACCACAAATCTCTAATCAACAGTTCTCAGCTGGTGAAATGAAGCATAAACAGTTCTCCATTACTTTGAGAGTTGATGGATTCTTCACAGCTGCAGCCGAGGGCCTGTGATCAGGAATTGGAGACACAAACAACTGGAGAACATGCCTGACCACACACGTCCACCCACTCCAAAACAGTCAGACTGTGTGCCACTACCACACGACTCACTCCTGAACGCAGCCCGACAATCACACTGACACAACCACATGCTAATTCTACTCCAACAATGACTGTGTGCCACTACCACACGACTCACTCCTGAACGCAGCCCGACAATCACACTGACACACCACATGCTAATTCTACTCCAACAATGACTGTGTGCCACTACCACACGATTCACTCCTGAACGCAGCCCGACAATCACACTGACACAACCACATGCTAATTCTACTCCAACAATGACTGTGTGCCACTACCACACGATTCACTCATGAACGCAGCCCGACAATCACACTGACACAACCACACGCTAATTCTACTCCAACAATGACTGTGTGCGTCCCGCCCACAACCAAATGAGAACAAACAGTAGCGGATCGTTTTTGCCCGCTTTATCTTCAGCAATGTACAATTGATGGTGTACTGGAAATACATTGTGTTTCCCACATCACAATGACTTGGTTATGTCTACAATGATATAGAACAGACTTTGAATAGCAGAAACATCAGCTGTATTGGCAGAAAATATTGCTTGCATGCACCCTCATGGAAGCCTCAATTGTGTTTATTTAATATACATTAGTATGCCACAATCAAAACATAATAGTTTTAACACGGTCTACAACATGGATGAAAATAGAAATGTCTGGCACCTTTATCTGTTGCAAAACACTTTTAGTAACAATAGTTTCCCACTAATCTCAATAAGTTCAGTGAAGTACGTATTTCACACACTAATAGAGAATAAAAAATTACTAAGAAAGCAATCTTCAAGCAAAACAACATTACAGGTTTTTGGCAAAAACAATGAAAGTATCAACAGGGACTTCTGATTGCAATAACTGTATAGCCTTTCCATTTCAAAGACAAAAAAATTGATATTGGTGACTGCAGTGGTTTTAAAGATTATAATTGAGTGGATCTATAGCACCATCTAGTGATCACAATGGTCCGATTTTACAACATATCACTTCAGAGTACGAAATTCATTGTTTGGGATAAAATCATTTTATAACACTCGTGTTTGACATGGAGTACAAGCAGATTTAGACACATCACAACTTCCACATTTTTATGCAAATGGCATTTTGAGGGTTCTTACCAGGGAACAGGTGCCTGAACTTATTCGTAACAATAAGATCTGTCTTAATCCATTCTAAAACCACAACTTTATCACTGGAAATTACATGTGGAAAAGGAATTACCAAGAATGTTCTCAAACAGCTTTAATTTCTCTCAATTTCACCTGAAAATGTAAATGAAATTTACTGTATTCTTCTAACAGTGTGAAGAGCATATTCCAATAGACAATCAACGTATCACATTCTATGCCAGTATTATTACCAATGACTTACTTAAACAAAACATACTGATGACACAAGCTGATACCTTAGGGCATGTTGCAATGCACAGAGCTGCTGAGCATTGTAGTCGATGCTCAGAACACAATACTTTCATATTGACCACAAGCATGGGACATGACGACTAGTTTAAAATGCTAGCATTCAGATCCTCCTAGGCCCAGTCTGGGATGCAGACAGGCAACTGTGCCTGAAGAGATGAGAAAAGAGATGAATTCCTGAAGACACTGAGGAAATTAGAATTAGATACTTTTCATGATAATTTGCCATATTATTCTGTTTATTATATTGTACAGCCAATTTTCAGATAAAAACAAAAACTACAAAAAACAAATGAAAATATAAAACAACGAATAACAATGGATCTTAAAAATCTGATCTCATTTGTTCTGACTAGGCTCGTGAACACTGTGGGTCAACCAAACACTCATAAAAATTGAGCTGCGTACTCCCAAAAAATCAAACATTCCATGGTAGCTTTCTAAGATGTGTCTCCAGAGATGAACGGAAGGTCTATCTACACGGGGCTCGGGGAGAAGGAGTGGATGGTCCTGAGAGGGACGCAGCATCAGGGCACGGAGCTGACAGATATTACACGCCTCAGGCTAGTAGAACAGAGGGTTCTGATCAGCTCACGTTTTCTGCCGTCTTTCCATTGCGGTTTTTCTTCACTCAGCGCCTGGGTGTGTTTGGGCGTGGAGGCAAGCCACCTGATCAGAAACATGAGAACAGAACAGAAACATTGGACGATTAAATGTACATTGCCTTTGAGGAGGTTGATGCTTTAGGAAACTGCTTAGCTAACCTATGAATATGCTTGCTCCAGCGTTGTGGTGCCTGGGCCGGCAACTGCTGTCATCTAGGGATGTGGAGGTGATATTTAACGGTCAAAGGGAGTCCTAATGCTAAGCTAGCTAATACTTGGCTATTGTGTAGCAACAGGTAGTATTGTTGCTATTGCATTGATTTTGTAATGCTGACACCAGGGCCTCCAAGGGCAGCCACAGTCTCAACACAAACCTTTTCCAAAAGATTCTACCAACGGTTTTAAGCTGATGGCCCCAAAACAGTATTTGGTTGTAAAATCTTTTTGCCATTTGTACCAATACAGACCTGACCTGTGTCCCATAACATACCTGCATACCCCATTCCACACAGGAGGGTAATACGGACTAGCCATCTCTTAAATTAGCATGTCTGTAAATGTGCCAGCTTGTTTAAATGCACATTTTAAAAATGTAGCATGAAGAAGTCAAAATAGCACTTGAAACAAAATCTGAAAACAAGCACCCCAAGCTTCGTTATTCTAAACATATTGGTTTGGAGTTGATGTCTTGAACAGTGTCAGGAGGAGACGCATCTAGAATTTTTGGTTGTCCCCATTTAAATATCTTCATAATTAAAAAACAAAACCATATTTTCAAGCCACCCAAGTCAGTACCATCTGAAAGCTGATTTTGTGAGGATTGCTTATATCGCTTAGGTGCTAGAGCGAGTGAAATAATTCAAATAATTTGACTATGAAACAAATCTTTAATCGTCTTACAGGCAAGCCCATGAAAAATGTGTGGTAAAACAAAGTGCAGACTGTCAGCATTAATTTAAGAGTATTTTCATCCATACCAGATAAAAATTTCAAAATGACAGCATATTTTATACATGCGCCACAATTATAAGACAATGGAGATTGTAGCATATGATTTAAGCTGTTCATTCTATGCATGCAGGGAATGCATTATTCAAATGTTTACATTTAACTTGCCAAAAATAGGATCCAATAGTAATTATGTATGAATTATTTTTTTAAATGTTTGCTATTCACCAGAGGAAGTGGGAACTCAAAACATTAAGCCAACTAAATGATCACGCTGCTAGACCGAGTAATACATTTGCCTACATGGTTATCAAATGCAGGGTGCTACAAAATTCCAGCACAGCTAAGGAACTCAGGTCTTGGCGGACAGAAACACCCTCTCCGGGTTTTCACCCTCTCCCTTAAATCAGAGGCTAATTGGGACCCGGACACTTAACTAACAAGTAAAAGCAAAAACATTTGTAACTGTTCCGGCCTTCAAGGATGTGCGTTACCTACCCCTGCTCTACAGGCTACATAATGTACACATTGTCACTGCAAAAGACGCAGTCCCTGGGAGCATGCAAAACATACTACAGCTTACTCTCTGAAGTGGTGCCAAGATTACAAAATTAGCCCTTGAGTAATATATATATTACACTAACAGAATGCTTCTCAGTGAATTCTCTGTAACTAGAAGAACTTTTTAAACCAGTATTTGTCCCTACAGGTATCATGAGCAACAGTGACCTGCATGTGATGATTCTGGTGCATCTTTCTCCCCTCCTTTTGGCCAGACTAAGGAGGAGGAGAGGCACTCACAGCAGACGACTGCCAAAGAGAAACAGGCACTTTTGTTTTTTCGGTCAAAAGGATTCCTGGTCATTTGTTACATAAACAACAATAGAAATCAAACAACAGCTAATTGTGAATCAAAAATGAACATGACCTAGCGACGTGACAAACACCCAGGCAGCCAAGCACAAAGTGACGATGTCCTACCGAGTCAAACGTGACCGCTCGGAGGGCAGTCGGGAACCCTGTCTAGCAGGGTGATTTATAGTTATATAAAGCATTCAGTAACCTGGACAGGGGAGGAGCCCAGACTGGGGTCCCATATGAAGGCTCTTCAGTGAAGGTGGGGCTCCACGTGGGCCGTGTGTGGGCATGGGGCCACTCTGTGGTGGACCACGAGAGGGAGGGGGGCCTCTGGGATTAGTGGCGCCGTGGTGGTGTGGGGGTCCTCGAGACAGTGGGCCGTGGGGGCCGTGAGGAGGGCAGTGGGTCGAGGGGGGGCCACGCGGCGGTGGAGTACCATGAGGGGAGCGGTGAGGGGGTCCCTGACCCTGATGCATAGACAGCAGTGGAGGCGGCTTGGTCTTGGGGTATGAGCCTACATCGGAAACAGCAGAGAGAATGTCAACACAGACCACCATAGCCATAACAGGGTCTGATTTGAGATGTTCAAATCTGCTGCCTATCATGTCCACCCTGTAGAGAAGTGGAACTCAAACTTTCAGATGAGACCCAACTTTTTCAGGTAGAATTTCCGGGGACCCATTTTTTGGGGGAGGAAATAGTAGCGCCACCAAATAAACATAAAATCTTAACATTTCTATTTTTACACTAACCACTAATTCCGTTAACAACATTGTCATCCCTGTTGAAGAAATCAATTAATACTCAATTTTCAAATAATCTCCAAATAATCTTGTACGTCCAATTTCTTTGTATATAGAACATCTTTTTTTTACTCCAGACCAGTATAACAGTAGAAACCACATCTCGACCTTTGAAGAGTTCCTCACCTGGAGGAGTCATGAGGGGGGTGGCAGGGTTCTCACCCATCCCAGGAGGGGGCTCTCTGCCATGCTGGCCTGAGGGAGTAGGGAGCAGCGGTGGGGGTTTCCCTAAACCAGGAGGCAACATTTTCCTCCTCTCAGGCTGGGTGCCATCACCAGTCTCAGTGGATCTTGCTGGAAAAAAATACATCCATTAGAACAGTCCCTATATAGGAGTGTTTGACCAATGCAGTAACACCTGGTCATTTCGTTCTATTTTCAGTCTCTGATAATCCTACATTTCACATGACCAAATAGCCATGTATGAAGAAGTAACATAACATGTCACCTTTTCTTTGTTATATAATAAAAAGTTGCACCGTGCATTAACACTATGATATCTACGGTTGTGTAGGTCTGCACCTTGT
This sequence comes from Esox masquinongy, assembly GCA_016801175.1. Classification (NCBI taxonomy): domain Eukaryota; kingdom Metazoa; phylum Chordata; class Actinopteri; order Esociformes; family Esocidae; genus Esox; species Esox masquinongy. Next base: position 5,524 of record JACXGI010009542.1, read on the forward strand.
AGATGGTCCTGGCGGTTCCGGAGGTACTCCATCACAGTGTTGATCTCCTCGGGGTACAGGTGGACTCCCTCGGCCAGGAAGAAGAGCAGCCGGCGGGTGTCGGAGGGCACAGCATGCCTCTCCACCTTCTCCCTCTCCAGGTAGTCATCGGCCAGCTCGGCTGCCCGGGCTCCCATCTCTGCTGGGTCCTTCTGCTGAGCCCGCTCCCCAAGGCCCCGGCCGTACTCCGCCATCACAAAGTCCATAGCATGATCCTTAGGCATGTTGCGGTGGACTAGTCGAGGAGTTCGAAGTTCACAGTTAAAACATCATTCATGACGATTACACAGGAGGTCTTGCTCTCATGTCCCTCTTCCACACAAACAGTGTTTTATTTTTGGGGTCAAGTGAAAATGTCAGGACAATTTGAGACTGCATGTGCGTGTTTTTGAGCGGAACGGTTGTGGAAAAATTTATTGGATTTGCGGTGAATTTGCAGTAGAGTAGGAACGATTTGGTGTGTCTGGGCATTGCATGTTTTTGAATACAGGTCATCTTGAAAATGTAAGGGCTGAAATTAAAATAAATAAATATTCTTTTAATACAGGTCGTCTTTGACAGGATGAATGTTTTGTTTTGTTGAAAGTATTCTTTTTTATGCTTAAAAGCTAAAAAAGGTTATTGTTTAAATATGTGCATAATTTAGGTAGTAATAAATTATGTGGGCTATACATTCACACCTATTAACCTACCTGAGGTAGTTAAAGCCTTACACAGCCAGGATATAAGAAATATTAATTAAATAAATAGTTGGAAAAATCTAAATCTGTAAATTTGTGTGTTCACTGGCAAGTGGATAGTCTGACCACCGTCAGTGAATATAAACGTATTATCATCTAGTTGCACGATTCGTTGTCATTGTTGGAGGTAAAGAAATATTACATTACATCCCTGCAATAATTGTCTTTACAACTGAAAAGGTAGGTATTACAAATCCATGTGTTGAATTATCTCTTATCCGAACACCAGAGAAAACAAAGTTCTCATCTATAAATGGTTGCATAGAATACCTTAAAAGAAACTAGTATAAAAATAGTTCTAAACCAGTGTTACAAATATAGACACATAACTTAAGAAAATGGTAGTCTTTGTTAGCTTGATATTTTATGCAGATATATGGAGATGTGCATTTTGGACAGTGACATGTTTTTTGTGTGTTTTGGCTCCATTGTTCAGTATTGAATATATATAAATACTATGAGGTTAAAGACTGACAGCTTCAATTTGAGGGTGGTTTCAGAAATTACAGCACCTTTTGTACATAATCCCCACATTTCTGGAATTTAAAAATGTTAGGACAGACTGTAGTTTATAAAGTAATCAAACTTTTAACATTGTATCCTTAAGAATTTGCTCCTACAAACTGTCGCAGTTTATGTTGGTAGTTTCTCATTTCTTTTGCCCAATAGAAATGAATGACAAATCATGTATTGTGTAATTTTATTGCAAATAATTTGTTTCTGAAGACATCTAAATAAGCATGGATGGTTAGGCACAAAAATAAAATACAGACATGCTAACCTCTTCTCATTAAAAATAATAGGTGTGATAGGTATTCCCTAACTTTCCAGCTCTTAAGAGTCATCATGACTCATGATAACCCATAATCAGGGTAGCATAAAGATGAGTTGAATTAAACATGTTACTTGTTGCTAACAAGTTAGCTTGATAATGTCATGTAATATGTGAAAATGCCAGAATTTACAATAAAATTGTGAATATGTCCAAACACTTGATTCCCTAAACTTATTATGTACAAAACAGCTGTCATTTAATGTAAAGAAACTCCCCCAAAATAATGTTAAGTTAGCCTTCCAGCTAAGTCATTAATTCAAACGTAATTTTATATTTTGTGAAGAGATATGGATACAAATGTGAAGTGAGCGAGGACTTTAAAGCTCTAAAGTTCTACAGACTCGAAAAATGAAACTAAGACGCCATGCAAATGTGTCATGTAATTTCTACATTTCTAAAGGCCAGAGGAATGTGTTTTATAGTCAATATAAAATCTACAGACAGTTCTTATGCCTGGGGTAATGCGGAGTGCCTGGATATATTCCTCAGCTGTGGTATTTCAGCCATGTACCACAACACCCCTGAGGTGGTTTATTGCTCTTAAGCTGAACAGAAAACAAGCCTTTTTGCATCATACCTGTTGTATATGGTATGATAGACCATGGCTTTCAGCCAATCAGCATCCAGGGCCCAAAGTAGCCTGTTTTAACTTGGCATTATCGCTTTTTTAGAGATGCATTTTAGATTGTTTAGTTAGAAGGGGCAGGTGACTGTGGGGACTTACTTTTGAGGGATTCTGAAAATATGATTACTGTGCACGAGGACAGAGCTACATTAGTCTGTTCGACGAGAATACATAAGGGGGAACCGTCGGAGCGGACATCTTGTAGGGCCCGGGTCAGGCCTGACTCTGCCTGCAGGTAAATCATTTCCACCGAGAGGCCGCGGTCCTGCAAACAGTGGCCTATCGATTTGGGGTAATCCCTTGAAAGAAGAGAAAAAAGCTGGTTATTGACTTCTGCACACAGACAGAGTGGTGCGCAGGCATGTCGTGTGACGGGGGGGTCGCTCCGCAGCACCGCTGTGCCGTGGCAGCATGTCCAGGCCTGGCTTCAGTCAACCACATGAAGACACCGACCGTCTGACCAGTGAGGAGCAGGATAACTCGAGATTCCTGCAAGGCCTAGTATTCAAAACATGTGTGATAGATCAGGCAGGATTTTAATCAACCCGAGTACTTTATCGGCAAATGAGCATTTGGAATTTGACTGGAATTATTTGTGCGTCCTTTCACTTCTACAGTGTTAAAATACCACGGGCGTTAATGACAGTGACGATGTTCATTCAGAACACAGTGGGGCAGTGGGGTTTCTTGAAGCCCACGTACACACACTATAGCAACACTTGTGATGAAAGTTGAAAAATCTGATTCCTAAACACACACACTATGGTGAATTGATGCGGAACATACTGAACCCCCCCACAAAATTGTATTTGGGCTGCGTAATCAGTTTGTTAATCTTTCCTGCACAGAAAAAGCATCAGCCAGTGCTTAATTTGTGCCGGATACAGACAGATCTGGGACATGGTGACCCTTATCCAGTACCTATTGGGACCTGCACGTAATTTGACAGATAAGGTTATATGTCTGAATAAGTATGAACCATTAGAGTTTGACCAACAAAGTGGTCAGAATTAAGTAAAATAAACCTAATGAAAAAACAGAACTGCCAATTGCAGTCACATCATCGCGTTTGCGTGCAACAGGGCCGTCAAAAGGGAATGTGTTTACCAGCTGTGGCGGAGTATTGATAGTGAGATAACATTAGAAATAATGTATAAAAGACAGAGTTTGTAGACCAGCAGGTCAGTCGGGACCTAAACAGCCCAGAGAGAAGAGCGCCATGGATATTATGTGAGTGTTTGACCATTAAACAGAAAGGAAAGAATACGAATTTTCCAGAAACTGTGGTATAGTGTTAATGACTATGTTCCGATAATGTTGATGTTATGGTGCAGTTAGCTAGGCCTATCTGGGGATTGGGTGCAATGCTTGAATTATAGGCTTATAAGAGATGAGTTTGGTTGTCGGTGTATGTCCCACAAGTTAATTATGTGGGCACAGACCAGTTATGGCAGTGATGACATTTAAGAATGTGTTAAGGCATTGTGTTCATTATGTTTCTATTTTCCACTTATCAGCACGTTCGTGAGGCGTTGTCTCAGTTATTTCATCACGGTGTTCCTGTTATAGCTTGTTCGATCTGGCACCTCATTCCTTCCAAAGATTTACAGGATCCGCATTCACTTTGTAATCCTAAATTTACAAATTAAGCACTGGCATCAGCAATACATTTTGTAAGTGGCGACTTTTTTCTAAATATGGAAGTTGGTTTGTTTTTTAATGTGTTAAGTTTTGTCCACAATATCCCTAACAAAGTTTGTTTTTTACCAGGTAGGTATGTCTAACATTTTCAGCAACAAACTGGGAGCAATTTGGGTTAACTACTTTGCTCAGGGATAGAATGATTTTTGGTTTACTCGCCTAACAATCTTGACTACTAAGCTACCTTGCTACCTAGTGTAAAAACAAACTGTGTGAAGACAGGCTGAGCGGGACATTTATGCTTAAATTATAGGGCATTGAAAAACACAACTTTATAACTATACGGTTGTCAGATAATGTTATTACTAAGGAAATTTTACAGTTGACTGGATACTGGATAACATACCCATTTTGGTCATTCAACAGGCATTCTCACACAGAGCGTTTTATAGGGAGCAATACTGGTAAAGCCTTGTTCGAGGGCACAATGACATGTTCATCAAGTATCCTCAGCGATATGAGCCAGTTACATTTGGGTCACCGGACAAGGGCTCTAACTATTAAGCTATGAGTCGCTGTATTCAAATTAAACATTGGAACATTTTGTGTTGCAACAACACCTGTAAAGAGAAAATTTAAAACACTTGGGGTGACATGGACATTGTTTTGGTGTGGCGTATTCAAACCTGTTACCACAGCAGTCAACAGAACTCCTATTTGAACAGGCCGTGTGCTGAGTGCGGCCTGAGAGTGGCACGGCAACTGCAGAGGCTGAGCCCATTAGGTCAGTGACTCTTCAGCCTCCTTTCAATAGCTGACAAATTCATGAAGCGCTGGACGCATTCTAAAACAAATTTGAAGATTAAAAGTTTGATTATGGTGAGTGAGTTTAATGGGTTAACTCATCTATACTACTTGAAATATCACAGGTTTATTCAGTTGAAAAAAAAAAAAAAGTTACTTACAAATGTATTGCGAGACTTCTGAAATTCCAGAGCTTACAGTATTAGTTCGCCAGACCTATGATGGTCCGTGTTAAGAGTGCATTTGTATGGCTGGATCGGCATTGGGGTGTCAAATGTCCAGCATCGGGTTGAGACTGGAGAATCATTCTTTTTATAATCAATAAAAGCAGTTTGCATTGGAGCAACCAGAGAATCAGTCTTGTTCTAATCAATGAAAGCAGCTACTGCCCTGCCCATGCTCTCCCCAGTATTGGAGGCATGAGCTGAATGAACAAACTGGATTATATTTCCAGCCTCTGGGCTCAGAACCATAACAACTAAAATGTATTGGTGGAAACATAAAATACATTGATATAAATGGGGAATGAAAATATGGGCAGTTATAGTCAGTAAAAATTGTAAAGGCTACAGAAGAATCAGTTAAATAAGTTGTTTCTTATATTTTCCCACATTTTTGATATGCAAACATCTTAGATGCCACTTTCTGGGACAATTATATTTGGTTATTTGTGGCTGAATGTTATATTTTTCATGACTGTAGGTGTTTGTATTTATGAATTCTTTAGTCATTACTTATTTTTAGTAGAAGAACAGAAAACCTATGTTACTTGATTTTCATTGACTGACATGGCACCCTGTGAATGTGTGTAGCACCTTAAACACTTTGACATAATACATGCGTGACAATCATATAGCTCCAGGCTAGAAGAAGAGGACGAAAGATAATATGAACATGTGTTCCAAAATGCATGTTTTTGTGTTGTATTTTCCTCCATTTTTCAGTAAAGTGTCTGTAGTGAATGTTTCCATTAGTATTTTTGATGGGCATGCCAAAAACCTATATTAGGGGATTTCAAACAATCCCAAACTGAGTTAAGTCAGTATCTGGATTAACTAGCAGCAATTTAAAGTATATTTGTATCATCTTTATATTTTTATGGAGAGACATTTTGAATTCACAAAATGAAAGATGCTTATCAGTGACTTGAGGAAAACAAACCACAACAGGTCTTGAGGGTCTTATTTATGAACATTTCAAAATGTCTATTAAAATACAGTACAGTCTATTAAAATACAGTACTGTGCAAAAGCCTTCAGCCACCTGAGAACATTTTAAAGCCATGTGAATTAAAAATGTCTGTTAGAAAAACATTATATAGAATTAAAAAATACAGAAACATTCTTCTTGAAATTCCATCTAACCATTTCACAAGATATCAATTACCATCTGGTTTATAGTTTTCATGTTCATTTGCATTTTATTTAATGTTAAACTGTGTTTCTTTATGAGCAAATAAACACTTCATGCCCAGGATGAATAGCTTTAAACAACATGCTCAAGTGGCCTAAGACCTTTACACAGTACTGTATGAATAAAATCTGTCAAACTGTAAAGAAAAACATGTAAAAGCAACCACACAAGTTAAAAACAGTGCTTTTACTGTAACTCTTTAGACAAACTAATGATGTACATTGCAAAAGTTCAACCAATAAACTGACTTCAGTTAAGCCGTTTACGTCATTGTCATTCCGACATAGGTCATCTAAACTAATAATGTTAAAGTCCCATACAAGTGATACCAAACCAGACAAGTTGGGGCCTATTTCTAACCACAAACGCAGAGTAACAACATACAAGGGGCACAGACAATATCGCTCAAGAAACACCAAGAAAGGAACATTTGCTCTGTATTAATAACAATAATAATAATATTGGCTTAAATGCGAGGTACTCACGTGCTCTGGTTGGTCACAGACAGAACTACACAGTTGGCGGGTGTCTTCTCCTGGAGTTGCTTGTAGAAACGCTGATAGAGGACAGTACGCTTGTCAGCTGGACTATAAACTGTGGGAGAAGCTGAGGAGGAAGATAGGCCACATTCTCTAATCCAACTCCCGGCAAGCAAACTTATTTTGACGACAGACCTCAAAAGACAGATGTGTCCTTACCATTTTGTCGATATCCTTCATAGTCCATGCTGTTATTAGAGTAGTCCTGCTGTTGATCCACCTCCTCGTAACTGGATGAGAGAGAGTGGGTTTTAGACGGCTAGACAAGGCACAGTCCCTGTATAAGCCTGGTGCATCACTATGGGCGTGAGTGATGCTCTAACCTTGGTCCCAGACACTTATGCCCAAATTAGTAGCATGGATGAGCAGTGCATCAAACTCTACCTTGCAACACACGAAAACCTGTCCGATACTACTCGACACATTAAAAAACAGTGAATTTTACTTTAGAGTGTTTGTTGTTACTGTCTATTTTGTAACTTAAAACGGCTCAAATCATGGCATATCTAGGCTTTTCAGAGCGATGGGCACACTACAGCGTTTTAAATACCCATAGAAAGCCTCAGGAGATCTTAATTTCAAGCGAGAAGTCGAGGAGAGTAGACGACCATGAGAGAAATAGAGCGAAAGTAGTGGATGACCCACAGTTCCTCGTGGGAAGGTGTTTCCCTATTGATGAGGCGTTATTTGGGGACCCATTCTAGGCGACAGATGATAAAAGTGAAACTGGGAACAGTGACATCTTATGTCGAAATGTGTTGATTTCATGTGTCTAGGTGGAGAGGAAGAACACCAGACTATGGCTAAGTAAACCAGGAGCCAGTGAAGTAGACATCTATGACTTCCTGCAAAGTGGGGATTAAAGGGGGTCTCAGGAGTTCTGTTAAACACTGGAATAAGTTGTTTTAAAAATGTTTGCGCTTGACTCCTGCTATCATGGGGTACATACACCGATCAGCCATAACATTATGACCACCTGCCTAATATTGTCTAGGTCCCCCTTTTGCCATCAAAACAGCCCTGACCTGTCAAGACATGGACTCCAACAGACCTTTGAAGGTGTGCTGTGGTATCTGGCATCAAGACGTTAGCAGCAGATCCTTTAAGTCCTGTAAGTTGCGAGGTGGGGCCTCCATGGATCAAACTTGTTTGTCCAGCACATCCCAAAGTTGCTCGATTGGAGGCCTAGTCAATACCTTGAACTCGTTGTTGTGTTCCTCAAACCATTGCTGAAGCATTTTTGCTTTGTGGCAGGGCACATTTTCCTGTGTATTCAGTGAATACTGTTGCCCAGAAAGGGGGCACATGGTCTGCAGCAATGCTCAGGTAGGTGGTACGTGTCAAAGTAACATCCACATGAAAGGCAGGACCCAAGGTTTCCAAGCAGAACATTGCCAAAAGCATCACACTGCCTCTGCCGGCTTGCCTTCTTCCCATAGTGCATCCTGGTGCCATGTGTTCTCCAGGTAAGTGACGCACACGCACCCGGCCATCCACGTGATGTAAAAGAAAACGGGATTCATCAGACCAGGCCACCTTCTTTCATTTCTCCGTGGACCAGTTGTGATGCTCACCTGCCCATTGTAGGTGCTTTCAGCAGTGGCCAGGGGTCAGCATGGGCACCCTGACTGGTCTGCGGCTATGCAGCCCCATACGCAACAAATTGTGATGTGTTTTCTGGCATCAGTACCAGCATAAACTTTTTCAGCAATTTGAGCTACAGTAGCTTGTCTGTTGGATTGGACCACACAGGTCAGCCTTCGCTCCCCTACGTGCATCAGTGAGCCTTGGCAGCCCATGACCCTGTTGCCGGTTCACTGCTTTTCCTTCCTTGGACCACTTTGGATAGGTATTGACCACTGCAGACCGGGAACACCCCACAAGGGCTGCAGTTTTGGAGATGCTCTGACCCAGTCGTCTAGCCATCACAATTTGGCCCTTGTCAAAGTCGCTCAGATCCTTACGCTTGCCCATTTTTCCTGCTACTAACACATCAACTTTGAAGACAGAATGTTCACTTGCTGCCTAATATATCCCACACACTGACAGGTGTCATGATAATGAGATTATCAGTGTTATTCATTTCACCTGTCAGTGGTCATAATGTTATGGCTGATCGGTGCCGGTGTATAGGAGGCGGTGCACGGCCGTTCCCTTCAGTCCAGTAGATGGCGGTGCACGCACCTTAAACAGGATGCGACCAAAGATTTCCTTGGCTTAAACGCGACTAACGTTCATTACTAGGCAATATAACTGTTAATCAAATAATTTTGAGTGGCTGTGCGTCGTTTTCAAGTACACCCGTGTGCATACATACAGGCACAGGTACAGAAAGCAATGTACACCCGCCAGCTGTAACGACGTTGACTGCCGTGTACCTCTCAGAATCCTTGTGGTCGTCAGTCCTGTCTTCTCTCACCGGGTATGGCGCCGGTCTTCTAAAAGACCGAAGAGGTTTCAGACTGCTGAAAAAGAAGTTGTACAGTTACCCAGCTGACTAACTTAACGCCGTCAATACATCTTAGACATCTACGGTAACTAACCGCAACTCCCACGCATACAGATTACCATTTTGAATAACGACGTTAGCCGAGTTAGCCAACTCGTCCATCATCAGAGAATAACCTACGTCCTAGGTAAATCCAAGGTTACAATCAAATACATGATAGAATGGCAGTTGTTAACGTAAGTCATTTGAGCCAGACATGTTACTATAGTCATGATCTTGTAAGTCTAAAAAGTTAGCTCCTCGCTTTCTTTAAGCGATTTGGAAAAACCCAGCTGGGTACAGTACTACTGCAGGTAGCTTGCGTTAGCTCGCGGACTAGTCACCACTCTACCCGTTATAAACCTTGTGCCTACCCTCCGTTCGGGTTAGGTTGGGTCCGTCTGCCGCCTGGTGCCCACGACGTCGACATTGCACCTGCACCAGGTGGGACAAATTTTTAAATATACTCTGGGAAATGTTTTTGCTAGCTATGTTTTTTGGAGCCAATGTGAACGTTTGCTTCCGGCCACTTACACTATCCTTCTTCTCTGGTATATTGGATCGCAAACAATTGTTTTGAAGATGCATGACGCCACCTATTGTGCGGGATGTCTTCTTCTTTATATTTGTTTTTGGCGGATCGCAACCAACATTTTAGGTGCCTTTACCGCCACCTACTGAACTGAAGTTTGATGCCAGTCATGACCTCCATATATTAATACAGCCTTTGCACTTTAGCCACACCAGTCCAAATCATCACACCCTCTCAACAAACACTCCCATATGGACATGTGCACTTAAAGATGCTGGGAGCTCATACCAAATGCTGGTGTACTTCCACATTGAGATATTAGACCATTTAGAGGTTATTAGGATTTTTTTTACTTTCTTGACTTTTCCATTTTAATCAGGGACAAATATTCATTAATACCAGTATTTCTTTTTTCAGATGTCATACAAATTATAAATTTGAAGACAGAAATACAATATAAATACAATATGGCACATGTAGGTAGCTTGCATCTTCAATCTGCCACAGCAGACACTGCCAGTGCTCAGTTAGAGTAACTATTATTTTCTCTAGGCCTCGGTGACCTAAATTATCTTTTCTACATCAGCCCTGGTGTTTATCACCTGCCTGTATTCTCATCTGTCCTCATCCCCGCTCATTCTGAAGGTAGAGATGCAACATGTCGTTATATAGTTTAATAATAGAAATATTCTGATACCACTCTGGCCATTCTCTTTTAAAAAGATCATGTTACAAAAGGTAACAAATAGGTACATGGAGTAGGGGAGACTGGGAAAAAAAAATAAAACCATGTTAAGTGTTCTGATTTTAAACTGATATTTATTATATTATTTAAAGCATTGTACAAATGTCTAGTTAGTTAGATAGCTATTAGTATAGTAGCTAGTAGGCTGTTACTGCTGCATGAACTGTTTGACTAAAGCTAGCAATGTGTTTTATCTGCTTTCTTCCTACCTGAAGTACCACAATTTTCCAACCACCGGGGTGGCAGATGCCACCCTAAAAATTGTCTTGCCACCCCAGTTGTCAGGAGTGTCTGGTGTAATATATTCATATTTAATTTTATTTAATGGTATTATATTTTTTTCTACATTAGTTGTAGAAACTAATGTAGTAAGTTAAAAACACAGGGCGTCAGTACATGATAAGCAACATGCAACGGAGCAGTCAGGATCGCACTTAACTAGCCTAGCAGTAATGAAAGAAGGTACTGCTGCACATGTTTACTAAATATACGATACAAAATGTTATAATCTTGCATTAGCAGCAGCCATTTATTATAGTTTAGATATGTCTGATATCGTCTAATAGCTAATGTAATGCAAACGTCAATATTAAAGGTAAAGTTAGCTACCTAGCAAATTTGCAGATGAAGTAGCTTGTAGCTAGCTGCCATCATTGCCATGTAATGCCTGTCCTGATACAGTAGCTAACTAGCAAAGGGGCATTGAACAATGTTGATTTAGCTTGCTATGGGTAATTGAATTGTTTATTTAATCTGTGGAGAAAGTTAAGGTTTATCTACAGTACTGTAATTGTAAATTTGATATCTCTCAACTCTATAACATAAGCAAAATGAGATGTGTGGTCATATATGATAAGCAGTTGTAATTTAAATTTTGTTAGTGTATTGAATTGCTACTCTATATCCTCAGTATATTCAGTGTTTGTGTATTTGAAGCAAAATAAGGCATTCATTTTCATGATGCATTGATTTATGCTTCTGCACCTGGCAGAATAATATAAACAATGTCTCAAAGTAAAATACTGCATCTTTTCCCTCAATGCTTGCGTTGCATATATAATACTTAGGGAACTCCCAACACTCATAGAGATTTTGCACACTGGAAAGACTTGTACGAAACTTTGAACACACATACATCAAAGTGTAGAACATGTATGATATTTATTAGCAAGACATTAGACTGTCCGTTTTCAGTAGTTGGATTTGTATAAATAAAGTGGACATAACTAACAGTAGAATGATATGCCACCTAAGGATGTCACGATTATGACATTTTAGTTGACGATGAATTGTCATACAAATAATTGTGATTAACGATTTAATTGTTTATATTGTAAATTGTATGCCACTATTATAGTGCGAGACAAATAATATTGTAGGCCAAAAATTACACCTGATGGATCCGGAAATGGTTCTTCAGATTTGTGGTGTTTGCACATTTGAGCGCCACCGTTCTGGTGCAAATCCAGCAATTCGCCTCCCCGAAATTATTGGGCTCACCTTTTTCATTTAGCTTAAAACCAAATTGGGCTCAGGGATGTGCAGTAGTGTTCAGCTTTAGTGGTAGTTCGGTGAACTACTAGTTCGGTGAACTACCACTAATCAATGTTGTTAACGACTGCTCTTCACAAAACGCAACCGCGAAAGAATGACAATAAAATTTTCCTGCGCATGACATTTCACTTCTCGTTCTGCTGCAAGTATTATAGCCCAGTTATTTGAAATAGCCTTTTTCACGTAGCAAAACGTATTTCAATGTTCAGTTAATTAATTCAGTTAAAAATGTACAAGGACGATTCATTTCATTTTCAAACGTTAATATGCAATAGGAGAACAGATATTTCTATCTATGCATATTAATGCGCATTTTCTGATTAGGAAATATCGATGAAAATGAGAAAAAAAGTCGACTTACAAATTTTTTACAAATATTTTACACACGCTTGAGTGTTTTTTTTCTTTTGTCGATCAGCGTTGATGCAACATCTATTAAATAATAATGTTGTGAAGTTACATAACAGTGCATTGGTGCAAAACAATTCTAAACTAGATATAAACATACTGAAATTAAGAAGCAAATAAGTTTCAGTAAATGATCTGCGTCCTATAACATCCCGCAGAGCCGTCAAACGCTCTTCTGCTCCCATGCACTAGACATCCTAACTGATGGAACCGGACATATTCCACATGTTATTTGTTGAGACGTTTTTAACATTGGCGAAAAAATCCCTTATTCAGACTGGAAACATATGATTTTGAAATCAAAATATTTTGCAAAATGTTATCTTAAAAATTATTGCGTTCTGGCTGGAATAGCCTAATCGTGATCAGGCAATTATGTAAACATTACGACAGCCCTAATGCCACCCCATTTAAAAAATCTTCTAGAAACGCCACTGCTCTCAACCACATTTAAATTTTTTACTATCCATGATCTTCCCTGTCCACTTTTTACTATGCATTATCTTCTCTGACACTGAAGGAGAAAAAGTGACCTAACAGTCCAGTCGAGTTCGACTCTTCGTGATGTGTGTTTAGTTTGAACGTGAATTTGAACAACTTCAGCTCAGTCAGATAATCCGGCCCTGGTCTGATGATGTGACCTTTATTGCAAAACATACTTTTTTTTGTCATTTATTGTGGCCTATGTTAATAAAGTATATTTAGTAATGCTGTATGTAAAAACTAAAATTTTTTTTGCAATATTTTATTTGTTATGAATTTCACAGGGGAGGACGGTCCTCCCTTTCTTCTTCAAAGGATCCTCCACTGAGCTCCACTCACCAGTCAAATGATCATTTGATCAGTAACTTGTTGAAAGTTAAAGTGATAAAATTACAAAATGGTACATTAGTGTTCTTACCCTGTAAGCAGTCTATGGACAAACTATTTTGAGAATAATTAGAATACATGCTTTGGTTAAGTTTGAAAGGCAATTTTCCTAAATGGCAGTGTTGGGAAAGCAGAAAATATAGCTTAACAAGGTACCAATTACTTTAAACTGGAAGTACAGTGGATATAAAAAAGTCTACACACCCCTGTGAAAATGCCAGTTTTTGTGATGTAAAAGAATGAGACAAAGATAAATCATGTCAGAACATTTTCCACTTTCATGTGAA
>JACXGI010009542.1:19143-30149 GCA_016801175.1 Esox masquinongy
TAAAAACCTTACAATAACCTGGTTGCATAAGTGTGCACACCCTCTTATAACTGGGGATGTGGCTGTGTTCAGAATTAACCAATCACATTCAAACTCATGTTAAATAGAAGTCATTACACACCTGCCATCATTTAAAGTGACTCTGATTAATCACAAATAAAGTTCAGCTGTTCTAGTAGGATTTTCCTGACATTTTCTTGGTTGCATCTCAGAGCAAAAGCCATGGTCCGCAGAGAGCTTCCAAGGCATCAGAGGGATCTCATTTTTGAAAGATATCAGTCAGGAGAAGGGTACAAAAGAATTTCCAAAGCATTAGATATACCATGGAACACAGTGAAGACAGTCATCATCAAGTGGAGAAAATATGGCACAACAGGGACATTACCAAGAACTGGACGTCCCTCCAAAATTGATGAAAAGACGAGAAGAAAACTGGTCAGGGAGGCTTCCAAGAGGCCTACAGCAACATTAAAGGAACTGCAGGAATTTCTGGCAAGTACTGGCTGTGTGCTATGTGACAACAATCTCCCGTATTCTTCATAAGAATGGGCTATGGGGTAGGGTGGCAAGACGGAAGACTTTTCTTACAAAGAAAAGCATCCAAGCCCGGCTGAAGTTTGCAAAAACAAACATCAAGTCCCCCAAAAGCACGTGGGAAAATGTGTTATGGTCTGATGAAACCAAGGTTGAACTTTTTGGCCATATTTCCAAAAGGTATGTTTGGTGCAAAAATAACATTGCACATCACCCAAAGAACACCATACCCACAGTGAAGCATGGTGGTGGCAGCATCATGCTTTGGTGCTGTTTTTCTTCAGCTGGAACCGGGGCCTTAATCAGGGTGGAGGGAATTATGAACAGTTCCAAATACCAGGCAATTTTGTTACAAAACCTGCAGGCGTCCGTTAGAAAGCTGAAGATGAAGAGAAAGTTCACCTTTCAGCACGACAACGACCCAAAGCACACATCCAAATCCACAAAAGCATGGCTTCACCAGAAGAAGATTAACGTTTTGGAATGGCCCAGCCAGAGCCCAGACCTGAATCCAACTGAACATCTGTGGGGTGATCTGAAGAGGGCTGTGCACAGGAGATGTCCTCGTAATCTGACAGATTCGGAGCGCTTTTGCAAAGAAGAGTGGCAAATATTGCCACGTCAAGATGTACCATGCTAATAGACTCCTACCCAAAAAGAGTGAGTGCTGTAATAAAATCAAAAGGTGCTTTAACAAAGTATTAGTTTAAGGGTGTGCACACCTATGCAACCAGGTTATTGTGAGTTTTTTATTTTTCATGTTTCCCCCTCAAAAATTTCAGTTTGTTTTTCAATTGAATTGTTCACGTCATGGGTCACATTAAAGGTGGAAAAAGTTCTGAAATTATTTATCTTTGTCTCATTCTTTTACATCACACGAACCTGGCATTTTAACAGGGGTGTGCAGACTTTTTATATCCACTGTATGTCTTCATGAAAAACAAGGGGATTTCTAAGTGCCACCAAACATTTGAACGGTAGTGTATGTGACTGTAAAAATGCTTCCAGATGCATTCTATAGATCATAGTTTTTCAACCGTTTTAATGTAGAAAGAAACTTAAATATTTTAAGCTTCAGCTTAAGCTATGTTTATATGCTATCTGAGCAGAGCATGATCTAGCCCAGAAGTACGTTTTGCTTCAGGGCATCCCCACCTATTGCCAGAAATAATAATAATTGTTTTGTGCCCTGCTATGTAGCCTGTAACAAGGCCCTAGTGTACAGAGCGAAACAGGCTATTTGCATACTGATGAAAAAGCATGATTATCAGTGTGGGTGGAGAGCAAAGACAGGAAGATTGATCAAGATCTTACCAAACATATTATAGCACCCCTGGCCAGGATGCTAAATCAGGAGACGGAGTCAGAGGTAGAGAGCACTGGGTAGAATTTATTAACCTTAAAACAGACATCTGTTGGCTACTGTCTATGCCCTAAGCCCAAACAGCAGACACATACAATAGACAGTTACACAAACTCACTCCTAGAACAGTTGGACTGTAACTAACTCGCAGGTTATCTCACAGGTACACGGTTCTGTCACACACGGGAGTGGGGCCAAAAAGATGCCGATGGACACCAAAATCCCACCTTATATAAGCTACTGCCACTTCGCTGCGGGACGTCCCACCTGGATAAACAGCCCCGCCCAACTGTAAGACCCCGTCCACTTAATAAGAAATGCATGAACATGACCACCTAAGAACAGCACCTAAAGGAATGCACTTTACAAAAACACAGGATCGCCACAATGTTCTGCAGGTTTATTACCAATATGGAATTTTGTGGAAAATGACTAGAAACAAATTTGACTCCCTTGAGGGACCCAGTAAAAACACCAGGTATAAAGTGCTAGGTGTGCCGTCTATTCTGGTGTTTCTGTCAGTTAAATATTTTTGGGTATCTTTCTGTATTCTTTTAAAATACAGTGAGCTAGTGCGGTAGCGTTTTTAGTGGGAGTGTGGAGAGGTAGCTCAAAGTCCCCTTTACATGCTCACATTTACAGACTTGGAAGTCATCATCATTACAAATCATTCAACTAAATACCTGACTGAAGTCAAGTTAACTACTTGCAAGAATTGAACAGATTTGCCAGTATTCCCTCAGCTTTATTCCCACAGTCACTTTGCCATTGCAAAGGCAGTGATTCTGGTGCAATGTGGGCAATTTCAGGTGGACAAGTGTACAGACATTTAGAGTCGCTTCAAGTCTCGGAGCACTCAGCTGTTTCAATATGTCTCCCTGTCCCCTCTGGGGTCTCCCGGAGGACAGACTGGCACTGTCTAACATTGACGCTTTGATCTGTGCGACTCTGAACTACCTACTCCTCACCATTGCCTGGTACAACCCGTGTGCTACTCTGTATGCTCCTGTTACCCACACATGGCCCATGCTGATCAACACTGGGTAAGAATCCTCATCTGAGCTCTCAGACTGAGAGCCTTTGGCATTTGTCGGCTTTTACTGGGGTGGTTCCCTGTTCCTCAGCTCTCTACTCCTTGTTTGAACTGGTTCCTCGATTGGTAGTAAATTACATGACATGAGCAGATTTCTCTCTTCCCTGGACCTGATGGATTTGTGTCCTAGTGAGCAAGTAACCTGTAGCATTTGATTATGACAGTTGCTTCTTGCATAATATATGCTGAAGTAGCAAAGGTGCAACTGGGGTATTCAGACCTCTCTTATTCAGTGGTGGTAAGGTATGAAAGTCAGATAAGTCCATCACCCACTGATGACCGGTGACATTCAGTCTGGGTGTAGATACTACATGGGTGGTTGACGTGACATGGGCTTTTGGTGGTTCCGCGCGTCAAACATAAATAACATTTAATTTGTCAAATAGCAGTTTTACATTGTTCAGAACATGCTGCTTTATGTGAACATACTCAACATTCATGCAATTCACATTACTTTTTGAAAACATTTCAACCCAACATGAAGAAGCTTATATGGTGTGACTGTCCCAAGCATGTTCCACAAAGTTTAAACTAATGAAATGTGCAATTGTTTGTAGGCCCTTGGGGAGGACGGGTCCTTGTTCAACCAGGAAGTACTGAAAACACCTCAGGAGGACATGGAAGGGTAAAAGTGTGATTTATCTCGTCATTTTTTCAAGAAATCAAATATGGCACTCCCACTTCAGTACCCTTTTCCAGTGTCTTTTAGTGTGACACTTTTTACATAAAAAGGCCAAAGATAAATTGCTTATTTGTCATTACATTTTAATCTATTTTACCATGTTGCAGTGGGTATTATACATGGCGTAAAAGTGCAGACTCTGTCATTTAAGAGTGTTTCATTCATATTTGATCAAACATTTAGAAACTACAGTATGCATGATGATAAACTTCGGAAAAAGTTTAGAGGCATTTGGTTGTATCGGAGTAGACAAGTTGTTTCTGTACACCTGCTGTCAGCAGTTACTGTTGTCAATAGATCTCATCTTTCCACAATACTAGTTTCCAGAATACCTCAGGCCCAACTAGATAGTTGTTGGGATGTCCTGTGATAATATGAACTACTGTGATCACTCCTTTTACACCAGCCTCTGTACTTCAGAGGATGCAGTCTTCTGTGGATGGGAGTGGCTGACACATCCATGCCTCCTGGAGAGGGTTACTGATCTGTTGGACAGTTGTTTGCTTTAATCTTCATTGGGGTGAGCATTATTTAGTCAACCACTGTAGAAGTCTTCCTATAATAATAATAATAATAATACATTGAAGTTATATAGCGCTTTTCTTGGACCCAAAGATGCTTTACATCAGTTACAAAACTCTGAGGAGAGCGATTGAACAGTACACAAACAGACATAAAGAAAAGGAGTCGGACATGACACTGGACAGAGGGAAAGGGCAGGGGCAGGCTTGTTTGAACAGAAGATGGTAACAGATTCAGAGTCACGGATTGATTGTGGAAGAGAGTTCCAAAGCCTTGGAGCAGCCCTAGAGAAAGCCCTGTCTCCAAAGCGCCGTAGCTTGGACGGGGGGGTGGGGGGGTGATGAGGTGACCAGCTGTAGCAGAGCGGAGTGACCGAGAGGGTTGGTAATGGGGAATAAGTTCAGAGAGGTAGGGTGGAGCACGCTGATGGAAGGCTTTAAAGGTGAGCAGAAGAATTTTGTAATCAATTCGAGGGACCGGGAGCTAGTGGAGTTCCCAGAGGATAGGGGTGATGTGCTGCCAGGACTTGGTGTGGGGGAGAAGTCTGGCTGCTGAGTTTTGGACGATTTGTAGCTTATAGAGAGAAGAAGAGTTGATGCCAGAAAGAAGCGAGTTGCAGTAGTCCAGGCAGGAGGAGATGAATGCATGTATTAAGGTTTCAGCGGCGGTACGGGAGAGGGAGGCCTATAGCTTGACAATTTTGCAGTGGTGAAAGAATGAGGATACGACTGTCTGTTTCATGGGTTGTTCAAAGCTGAGGAAGGAGTCCAGGATGACGCCTTGGTTGCGTGCATGGGGAGAAGGAGAGACAACGGTGTCGTCAGTGGTGAGAGTGAAGGTGCCAGTTTTGGTGAGCGTGGATTTAATGCCTATGAGTAGTAGTTCCTTTGTTGACCAGGTCATTTGCTATGTTTCTGACTGATTTATTATGTTTTATCTGCCAAATCATCGCCAGCTTGACACAGTTCTTCGGTCCTAAAATGTTGTCAAACACCAGCAACATACTCAGAATTCAACTGCCTAGAATTCTGACTAGACACTGGCAGGTCCCTTGTGCATACACTGCAAACAAACCCACATGCCTAATAAGACACAGCTGTGAAGTCAATTATTCAAATACATTTGACACCATAAAATGGTGGGATTATGTAGAAAACATGCTGTAATTTAAAATGGCCCAGCTGATATGGATGAACATACCCTTAATGAAACTGACTGTCAGAACTTTAACCTTATAGCCATTGTATCATTGCAAAGCCAAAGTGCTGGAATACGGAGCAAAACAAGAATCAAAACATGTGCCACTGTCAAAATACTTTCAGAGTTTAATGTAGTCAATCACACTGCAGTTGTTGTCCTCAAACACAACAGTACAATAGACTGCAGAGTTCATGCGGAGTTTATATATCAATATTTAAAATATTTGGTAAGTAGTTCATAGAAGCTATAAGGCACCTGTGGTATTTGAGGTATATGGTCTATACAGTGTACCACATCAATGGTCTGTATCCAGGCTCTCTGTGTTGCATTTTGTGTTCGATCAGACCTTATTCACAGTAACCTGTTCCCAAGGCCAATGTGAAAGAGAGGAAACGTGTGGTGATAAATGGTACATACAGTACAAGACCCATAATGATATAAAACATAGCAACAACAAGTAGGCTACAGTATTAAGGAATAGATGCATTTTATGCAATCACAGGTAAACAGTTTATATATATATACACACAAAAGTCCTTTATGGAGTTTTATAGATGTTAGCACAAAACTAAAAGCAGCTTTCTTATATTTGTGTGGGGGAGCTCTACACCTCAGCCTGGAGGGTTGGCGGTTGTACGGATAATTCAATGTGTTCTGTTGAAAGGTATTTGTTCCCCTATCTTCCTCAATCATTTTTGTGTAAATGTCACTGAGGGGTTCCTGACTTTCTGCAATGACCTTCCCACTGATTGTTATTACCCTGTTGAATGTGTTACGACTTGTATCCCGAAGCCCCCCCCCCCAAAAAAAAATGACACCCCAAAATATTCAACGGTATGATGGATTCTATAAAGTCTTTGTAAAATGTGCTTCTCAATTTCCTCAATTTCTGTAGTAAGAACAGGCGTTGTTGAAATTTTGCTTGAATGAGTTCAGTGTTTCTTTTGAAGGAGAGCTTGTTATCAATGACAGTCCTCCACAGTTGTCTGTTAATCTCCAGCACTGATATAGTTGGCTGATCTGTCGTGAGGTCAATGACCTGATTTTTGGTTTTGGTTGCATTGAGTAGTTCTGGCTATACCACAATGAGAAAATCAGTTTCCGCCTGGACGTTGCCTTCTAAGTTGCTTGCTGTG
This sequence comes from Esox masquinongy, assembly GCA_016801175.1. Taxonomy (NCBI): domain Eukaryota; kingdom Metazoa; phylum Chordata; class Actinopteri; order Esociformes; family Esocidae; genus Esox; species Esox masquinongy. The sequence continues at coordinate 25,674 of JACXGI010009542.1, forward strand.
TTCATAATTACTGTCATTTGAGTACTCAATTAACATAATAACTGAGCTCCAGGAGTAATCGTATACAGAGTAAATTACACTGGAGATGATGGTGTCTGGTGGCGATCTGTTAGAGACACTTCTGGAAGATCTTCAGTGATCGTTGAATCTGACCAGCTGCTGTCTATCAGGAAGGAGTGTACCCATAGAAACAGTTAAGTGAGGCTACAGCATGTTCTGATTGGCCAGTGAATGGTCAAGAGGATCCTTGAACTCCAGCTACTGCCCTGATCCTGGGCCTGGCCTACTTTGCTGCCTGCTCTTGGGAGGCCTGGCCTGGCCTGGACTGGCCTGGACTGCTCTCTCCACTCCCGGGAGGCCTGGCCTGCTCTGCTTTCTCTGTTTCAGGGTAGGCTGCAACGTGACAGAACGGTTAGCACGGTGCATGGAAATGCCTCTGACTGGCTGACACTGGAATAGGCCTGGTGATGGAGCGAGGGAAAGAGATTTATTGCTTTGTGCTAATCCACTCTGCTTCGGTGTGCTGGTCCTCCATGCTGCAGATATTCCCCCATGTACTCAATCCTGCCGTTTCCTTTCAAAGGACTTCACGCTTCTTGAGCAGCCATAGCAGTAGAGCAGATGACCACTCTGCCCCTGACTGGTGGGAAATCAACGACCCATAGAGGGCAGCAGTACCACATGCAATAGAGCAACTCTGGAATCTAGATTGTGTTTAGGTCCCTAAACAGTATTTTACTCCCTGGCAGGGTGCAACATAATGGTCGGCAGTCATAATTAATAGATCACTATTTACATCCCTCCCACCCTCTCTTGTCAATGACAACTGAGTTGGAGGAGATGGACAGATTGGCTTTTCTGGTTATCAGCTGAAATTACAAATAATTTGAGTTGCCTGTGGCATTCACTTCCCTGCCATTCCTTCCAGGTATAGACTGTATAGGATCCCTAACATCTAGCATCAGTTAGGGTATGCAAATAAGCAGAGAGGAAACCACACAGAATGTCCCAAGACGGTACTGTTCCCCGGCCAGTAAATTGATGCATGTTGGATTTAAAGATATTCCATAAGGAACGATGGGATTACCTCCCTACCTCATTGATCCAGTAAACTCTCAGTTCAAAGATGTGATGGAATGAAACAGGAAGGTACAGTATATTTAGACCTACATACAGTTGTGCTCAAAGGTTTGCATATCCTTGGAGAATTGATAATATATGTACCATTTGTCAAGAAAACATAAATGAGCAGGCAAAACACATGTCCTTTATTTCTTATGGGATTCACATTCAACTGTAGGTCATAACAGAATGACACAATCATAAAACAAAACACGGCAACAAAGAAAAAAATGAACTGACCACTGTTCAAAAGTCTGCATAGCCTTAGCTCTTAATACTGTGTATTGCCCCCTTTAGCATCAGTGACAGCGTGCAGTCTTTTGTAACAGTTGTCTATGAGGCCCCGAATTCTTGCAGGTAGCCTCATAGACAACTGTCCGAATTCTTGCAAGATAAAAACTGCCCATTTGTCTTGTCAAAATGCCTCCAGGTCATGCAAAGTCTTTGGTCGTCTTGCATGAACCGCACGTTTGAGATCTCTCCAGAGTGGCTCGATGATATTAAGGTCAGGAGGCTGTGATGGCCACTCCAGAACCTTCACCTTCTTCTGCTGTAACCACTGGAGGGTCAACTTGGCCTTGTGCTTAGGGTCATTGTCGTGCTGGAAAGTCCAAGAGCGTCCCATGCGCAGATTTCGTGCAGAAGAATGCAAATTGTCTGCCAGTATTTTCTGATAACATGCTGCATTCATATTGCCATCAATTTTCACAAGATTCCCCGTGCCTTTAGAGCTCACACATCTTCAAAACATCAGTGAGCCACCACCATGCTTCAGAGTGGGGATGGTATTTTGTTCACTATAGGCCTTGTTGACCGCTCTCCAAACATAGCGCTTATGGTTGTGACCATAATGCTCTATTTTGGTTTCATCACTCCAAATAAAAGTGTGCCAGAAGCTGTGAGGCGTGTCAAGGTGTTGTCGCGCATATTGTAACCGGGTTTTTTGTGGCATTGGCGCACTAAAGGCTTCTTTCTGGCAACTCAACCACGCAGCTCATTTTTGTTCAAGTATCGTCGTATTGTGCTCCTAGAAACAACCACACCGTCTTTTTCCAGAGCAGCCTGTATTTCTCCTGAGGTTACCTGTGGGTTTTTCTTTGTATCCTGAACAATTCTTCTGGCAGTTTTGGCTGAAATCTTTCTTGGTCTACCTGACCTTGACTTGGTATCAAGAGAACCCCGAATTTCACACTTCTTAATAAGTGATTGGACAGTACTGACTGGCATTTGCAAGGCTTTGGATATCTTTTTATATCCTTTTCCATCTTTATAAAGTTCCATTACCTTGTTACGCAGGTCTTTTGACAGTTCTTTTCTGCTCCCCATGGCTCAGTATCTAGCCTGCTCAGTGCATCCACGTGAAAGCTAACTAACTCATTGACTATTTGCAATTTAAAATAGTCAATGAGACATTAATTGCAATTTAAAAAGCCACAGGTGTGGGAAATTCACCTTTAATTTCCATTTTCACCTGTGTGTGTCACCTTGTGTGTTTGTAACAAGGCCAAACATTCAAGGGTATGTAAACTTTTGATCAGGGCCTTTTGGGAGATTTTTGTTATCATTATGATTTAAAAAGGAACCAAACAACTATGTGATAATGAATGGCTTCATATGATCACTGTCCTTAAATAAAATTTTGCATGATCAGTCATATTTTCAAAATCAATGCCAAAATGTTACAATTTCTGCCAGGGTATGCAAACTCATGAGCACAACTGTACGTATCTGCATAAATTGGTTTTGATCACTATTGAAAATGCTCTTTGAATTCTCCTCCCAACGTAAATGATCTCCTTGTGTATCATGCCGTAAATTTAGTTGACTTCTATTTCACCCGCAATGTCACAATTGGCATAGAGTTAGAGCATATTCAGCTTCCTCTACTTCTCCACAGAAAGTTAAGTTATAGCTTTTTGTTGGACTTGAAAGTGATGTAATTTTTCTTGCTAATATTAGCTAACAACCTTTTCAACTCCATTACTATGGATATTACTCCAAATAAATACACAAGTGTACTGATACGCCACAGAAGTGATGGAAATGGGTATTGAACCCTAGTCCCCGGCTGGGAGGCGTCTATGATTCTAAACAGCTGGGAGTGTCACCACTCAAACACAGCTCCATAACAGGAAGTTACCTTTCAAATGAATGAAAAGCGAAACTATAGGGAATGTTGCTTTTTTGGTAAGGTAGAATCAGGGTTTTGAGAATGTTAGAATAACTTACTGAAACAGCAACTGCATTTCAGAACATTTATTAAATGTTTCCCAGTGGTTTCCATTTGGATATTAGCAAATTAATGTTCTGGGATCATGCTCAAAATGTCATATCCAGGCATTACACTGTGTCATAATGGGAGCCAAGAGATATAGTGTATAGAGGTAAGCGCACCTAAATTCTTACATGGCTAACTAGTTTTTGCATTTAACCATATCTATATATTAAACTCTTCTTTACAAGATAGTCATGTGACACATAGTAAAGGTTATGGATATCAGTGCCAGGCAATTTAGCAAGTTGTTAATACTACCATTTTTACAGGTATTGAGTCAATAAAGAATTGTACTAAAACTACAATATTTATATTAAGAAGATGTTAGGGTTTAGTATAGTAATCTGTCAGTGTATGAATAATATTTTTATTAGTAACTTCACCAGCTACCATCTTTTGCACCTAGCCATGTCTTTAACATTTTTGTTTTCATGGTCACTGACAAATTCAGTCATATATCCATCTTGTCTCTTCACTACATTAATACATCAAATGGGCCACAGTTAAATAGTTAAAACAAGAGAATATAATTGTATTTTAACATTGTATTCTGTCTGTTTTACCAAAAGCTCAGTTACCAGTTTCCTCTTCTGAATCAAGTTGATGTTACATATCTGTGGGGGATGAGGTGAAATGTTCTTTTTTTACTGTTGTAATGTAAAGTACATAGGATATCTAGAAAAGTGTACAACAGTAAGTGATGGATTATGATAATTTTTGATCATTTACAGGTTAATTTATCTTTAGCAATATTATGGCCTAAGATTGAAACCAATTACACATTCATAATCATCTCTTGGCTACCATTTTTCTTTTTCCAGATGGAGCCATAGTGAGACACTGTCAGACTTCGTAGGGACGAGGAGCAAGAAACGTGGACTTTTCGGTTTGAATGTCTTTAATGACAAAAAGCACCAACATATGCTCACGATGGTGAGACAATAACACACAAAGACTAGGGGAGCAGAGGGAACATATATACTGGGGGGAATGATTGTGAATGAGGACCAGGTGCGCTAAACAAGACAACAGGTGAGATGAATAGATGAGATGGGCGGTGGTGTCAGAAGGCCGGTGAC
>JACXGI010009543.1:0-30058 GCA_016801175.1 Esox masquinongy
CCTCTGAGCCTGGGTCCTCTCTAGGTTTCTTCCTAAATTTCGGCCTTCTTAGGGAGTTTTTCCTAGCCACTGAAATTCAACACTACTGTTGTTTGCTCCTTGGGGTTTTAAGGCCGGGTGTTTTGTAAAAGCACTTTGTGACAACTGCTGATGTAAAAAGGGCTTTATAAATAAATTTGATTGATTGATTGATTTAACAGGGACAACAAAAAACCAGCCATTATAGCTGAACTCCCCCCAGAAGACCCTCCCCCAGACAATCCACCACAGATGTGTCGTCTGCACTAAGCAGGGAGAATACACGCAAGGCTGCTGGTCCTGATGGCATCCCCGGGCATGTGCTCAGAGCATGTGCTGGGTAGCTGGCCAAGGTTTTACTGACATTTTCAACCTGTCACTGGCCTAGGTGGTTGTTCCAATGTGCTTCAAGACCTCAACCATTGTGCTAGTGCCGAAGCAGTCGATTGTGTCTACCCTGAATGAATTCCAACCTGTCGCACTCACCCCCACAATTACGAAGGGCTTTGAAAGACCAGTCGAACAGGTCTACAGAGGACACCATCTGCACAGCCTTACACACTGCCCTGACCCACCTGGACAAAACCAACACCTATGTGAGAATACTATTCATAGACTTTAGCCCAGCATTCAACACGGTCATCCCCTCTAGGCTGGTCAACAAACTCCATGACATGGGGATCAGCCCCTCTCTCGGCAACTGGACTTTAGATTTCCTAACCAACAGACCCCAGTCTGTCAGGTTAGACAACTTCACCTCCTCCACCCTGATCCTGAAAACTGGTGTTCCACAAAGCTGCATGCTGAGCCCTATGCTGTACTCCCTCTTCACCAACGATTGCATTCCTGTACACATTTCCAACACCATCATCAAGTTCGCAGACGACACCACGTTGGTAGGCCTGATCAGTGACAATGACGAATCAGCCTACAGGGAGGAGGTCATGCGCCTGTAGACATGGTGCGCTGACAACAACCTGGCCCTCTATGCAAAGAAAACCCAGGAGCTCATTGTGGATTACAGGAAGTCTAAAGGCTGCAGTCACGCCCCAGTTCTCATCAATGGTACTGAGGTGGAGCGTGTGTCCAGCTTCAAATTCCTGGGTGTCCGCCAAGGACCTCTACAACTCAGCCCTAGTGAAAAAGGCACAGCAGCACCTGTACTTCTTGAGGAGGCTGAAGAAGGCCCATCTGTCCTCCAAGATCCTTGTGAACTTTTACCGCTACACAATCGAGAGCATTCCTACTAACAGCGCCACAGTGTGGTTTAGTGGTTGCTCCGTAGCCGACCGGAAGGCCCAGCAACGGGTGGTGAAAACCACCCAGCACATCACTGGTGCCCAACTATCGGCCATCGTAGACCTCCAGCGCAAGCAGTGTCTGCGCACGGCGTGGCATCATCCGGGACCCTTCACATCCATGCCACTACCATCAGGCAGGTGGTACAGTTCTCTTCGTTCCCGCACCAGCAGGCTCAGGAATAGTTTATTTAAATCCACTGTAACCCTGCTGAACTCTGTTACCCATCACCAACCATACCCCCCCCCACACCTCTCAGGGACCTGGACTCTGACACTGCCTTGCAAAGTCTGATAAGGGGATTTTCAGTAGTTACAGGTACGTGTCTACCATGGGAATCTCACTGCTGCTACCCCTGCATTTCAGTTGCACATGCACCTTGCACATTTAATTCGCCTTCAGTGCACGTTTAGAATTGCCATCATACCTGCATTTTACAGTTTTTAGATAGACTTGTCTATCTCGGGGACCTCATTGCTGCTATCTCTGTATCCCAGTTGCACATGCTACCTTACTCCTTCAATTTGCTTCAATTGCACATTTAGAATGCTATTTAGAATTGGCATTTGTACCCGCGCAACTATTTATCCCAAGTGTAACATACACTATACTTAATACTTGTAAATGTTTCTGCCCTCCTCTATTTGCCTTAACGCTAGAACCACCAGGTCTTTCAGACCAACTGTATCAGCCAGAGCCGAACACCGTTTCTCGTCATTAGCATATGAATCTGCCCTATTAGCATACGCACCAGAGCATCAGTTCATCTACTGGGTCGTCGTCAAACTATATAGAATAGTCTAAAAAATTATGAATTACAGAATTTGTTTGTTATAAATGGTTAATGAATTTGAAAAAATACAATAATGTGTTTGTATTGAAGGACTTATCATACAAAAAAAAGACTATAAAAAGAATACATAGAACGATTATTTATGAGAACACAGGCTATTGTATTTTCATTTGTTTATTAGGCCCTACAAATGTAAAAAAATGAAAATTACACAACATGTAAATTATTCTAAAATAAATCCAATAGAATTTAGTTTTTATTTTGATCTCATTTTGATGATGTACAACGTAAAATAACAGACATTATCGACCAGTTTGCGACGATCAAAGGATATCTGCATGAATAGCTGTACATAGGCCTAAAGCACGGTTGCTTGATAAACACGATACATTTGATAAATAAATAAAGGAAAGGATGATTTACATTAGCCTACGCTGTCATGGTGCCTCCCGTGATCACGCCAGCCTCCGGCTTCTAGCTCCACATTCACGGAACACCCCGGACTCTCCACTATTACGCACACCTGTTCCTCATCACATCACCCCGGATTTCCCATCATTATGCACACCAGATCCTCATTACTACAGCTTATAACTGTCCTTCATGGCCTTCTCTTCAAGAAAAAAACATTGCTGTGTATTATTCAATTAATTATTCAATTAATTGTAAATTCCGTTACAGAGTAAAAGGATGATCAAAGGATGATTTACAGTACTCTACGTGAATGACGAAATTTACTGTACAGAAAAGTCATTTGTCGATTGCTTTGGAGGATGTGGGCTAAAAAAACCCATGCATTTATACATCTTCCTCGAACTTCCAACTTCTACCCCACAGCCAGCACACAGCTTCGGGGGTTGTGTGAGCAAGACCTGCAAACAAAACGGTTGCACTGCACACATTTCTCATTGGACTTGTTCCGTGTGCACTTGCCGACTTGACACTGTGTCTTCTTGCCGGGTGTAAGCTGCCGAGGCTTTCAAAGAATGATTTACAGTAGCCTACATGAAAATATAGAAAAGTAATTTGTCGATTGTATTGATGAAAAACAGTACCGTGTAATACATTTGCTGAATTGATAATTGGTGATCGTTGGTCATTGGTATTTCTTATTTAGCATAATACATTTGTAGAATCTTAATCTTCAGTCAAATAAGCAGAGACATTTCAAAGAGAGATGATAGGATGTGTATGCGATATTGTTTTTCTCTCCTAATAAAAACAGTGACTGTGTAATAAGTTTGTTGAATTGATCATTGGTAATTGTTGGTATTTCGTTTTGTGAATAATTATTTAGTCTAAAACATTTGTAGAGTCTTACTCTTCAGTGCAATAAGCAGAGACAATTCAAAGAGAGATGATAGGATGTGTATTCAATTTTGTCTTGTCTCCTAATAAAAACAGAAACGGTGTAATATGTTTGTTGAATTGGTAATTGGTGATTGCTAAAGAATGTCTGGTATTTTGTTTCGTGAATAGTTATTTAGATTTACATTTTATATTTATATTTGATGAATTAACCTACACAAGAATGCTGAATCTCCTACTGAAAAATGGTGAAGTGTGATACATATGTTGAATTGTAAAGAAGCCTAAATCGTTTTTATTATGTTTCAATAATAGCCTTTTTGAATTGTTGAATGGTCATGGAAATCTTGTATTTCATTTGTAAGTTCATTCAAATTCAACCCAGACTCAATCATTCACCTGGAAGTATCATGCATTCATCCATTGACGTAATGCATTCAGTGAGGGGTGATTAGCGCCTGGGTATCATTGGGTACCAACATTACGTGCCGTGGGCTATTGGCCAATTAAGTTGGAAAACAAGGTAAAAAAAACAAGTAAATAGTCTCTAAATAGTTTTCTGTTTATGATTGCCATTTGTACTGCATTTGCCTTCATTGCACATCTATACATTCCACTTGTAATATACATATACTTAATACTTAATTAATTTCTGTCCTCTTCTATTTGCACTTGTGGTTAGATGCTAACTGCATTTCGTTGTACTGTACATATTCAATGACAATAAAGTTGAATCTAATCAAATCTAACATTTATTACAAGACAGAAGGGTGGGGGGGTATGACAGTGAATATACTATATGACAGTGAATATAAAGTATGACAGTGAATATACTGTATGAAAGTAAATATACATTCCCATTCATCACATCAATTTTTACAAGTATAGTTGTGTGGGTAGTTGGTTTATAAGAGCAATGAATCATCTATGGGGGTAGTTTAAAATATACCATGGCTAAGATTTGTATCTAAGCACACTGCCTTGTGGTTAAATGTAATACAATAATAGCAGTGAAACCAGTGAAGGTGGATTGACCGGCTAAAGAGATAGCAGTGGATACAGATTAATGTCTTCTTTGAGCTGACAGAGCAATAATCTTCACTAGTGTAGCTGGAAAGATTATACATGTATTTGAAGTTGAGGAAAAGGCTTTGAACTGGTAGTTTTTCACACCCACATAATTTATACAATTCGGCTACTTGTATTTTAGGCCTGCGTTGTTCTCACACTGCAGTAATAAGCCCAGTGTCAAAAAAGATTGCAGGATATTTATTCAATTAGTAAAAACTCTTGGTTGGTCAGAGATGTCTATTTCAGTCAATCTAATTCATTTTATAAATCAACCATATAATCATGTGCAGATAAAATTACATTTGAGGGGGATTTCAATATTCACATGGAAAAGTCCAATGACGCTCCTCAAAAGGCCTTTGAAGCCATAATTTACTCAGTGGGATTTGTCAAACATGTCTCGGGATCTGTACATATCCACACTCATAGTTCAAACTTAGTCTGTAAAAATCTGTAATATAATTTAGTGGAAAACCTCAATATTGTTTGATGCTCTTCCTGACTCCCTCGACCTACCCAAGGATGATGGAGTAAATAAATCTGTTAACAATCTAATCAAGGTTGTAAACTCAACCCTGCATAACCTTAGATATGGTTGCACCACTAAAAATTAAAGAAATACACAAGAAACTTGCTCCCTGGTGCACTGACAATACTAGAGCACTGAAGCAAGCTTCCAGAAAATTGCAAAGGAAATGGCGCCTCCAAGTTGAAGTATATAGACTAGCCTGGAAACAGTACAATGCAATACTGAAAAAATGCTCACATCTGCTCGATCAGCCTATTTATACAACCTGATTGAGGCAAACAAAAATAATCCAAAATTATTTTTTTATACAGTTGCAAAGTTAACAAAAAAGCAACATTCAACAAGTGGGAGTTCGCTCCAGCAGTAATGACTACATGAACTGCTTTGTTGAAAAGATCATCAAGAGTAAAAAAAAAAATAACAGTCTCCACCCTAAATATGCATAGTCTTCAAAAATTCTGTTGTCCTGAGAATGAACAGAAAGGCCCTGACCTGCTATCAATGGGGATCCTTGAACATTTAATCCTGTATCGCTCGACATGTTCACTAAAATTGTAATGAGGCCACCTAAACAAATTAAGGAGCAGTGTTGAGGAACGTTAAAAAGTAACTAATTACAGTAACCAGTTACAGTTCCTGTTATTACTATACTACTTAGTTACTTGCTGTAGAAAGTAAGGCATTAAGTTACTTAGCCGTTACTTTAAGATCAGTCCTTTGATTCTATATTCATGTCTTGGTCACTTAAGCCCGGAAGGCACGCATATAATGGGACATTGTATAATTATGTTGTCAGGTATTGCATAGTCAGCGTCACTCACTAGCATATAACATTATCTGCCTTTGACACTATTGATCACTCCCTTCTCTTAGAGACTGGAAACCCATATTGGGCTATGCGGACACGTTCTAGCCTGGTTTAAATCTTATTTATCTGAAAGATATCAGTTCGTATGTGTGGATGGCATGTACTCTGAAAAATCAAAGGTAGGTTTCGGTTTTCCTCAAGGCTTGGTTTTGGGCCCATTATTGTTCTCACTATATATGCTGCCTTTTGGGTGATGTCATCCAGAATCACAATGTCAATTTTCACTGTTATGCTGATGACACACTGTTGTATATTTCGATGAAACATGGAGAAGCCCCAAAATTAGCTACTTTGGAAGCATGCATTTCAAACATTAGGAAGTAGATGACAGAGAACTTCTTGCTTTTAAACTCAGAAAACAGAAATGCTTGTTTTAGGACCCAAGAAACAAAGTTTTGAAACAAAGTTGTAACAGGAGCGCATCAGGAATTCAAAAAATATAATATGACAGACAATAATATGACAGATTAAATATGATAGAAAAAAAACAATGGGTAGCGTAAAAAATCAATTCCAGGCACTCATGTGGATTTCAAAGTTAAAAAGCCTTTAATGTGCTGTCTAGATGATCATATAAAAACACTACATGTTTCGGCTTATGCCTCCATCATGGTGTTGAAACAGCCTCCCCCGGATAGGACCACAGTGTCTCTGGACCCCCCGTCTCAGCCCCAAGGTTTTACACTGCTATATTATTGTGCCCTGGGAGTAGGGTCAGTTCTCCTTCTCCACTGTAAATCCTGGTAAATCTAAGGAATGCACTCTAAATTTTCCTTGTCTCCTCTCCATTTAAACTTCGGACGACATGAGATCTTGGCCCACACATCCCGAGTACCAGGCTTGAAAAACTCGTTGCTGCTCCTGTCCAAAGTCCTCCTGGTTGTGTTGCAGATCAAGAAGATACCTGGCGATTCCAGCTGCCGCTCCTCTGACCACCCCCCTCTCCCGGGTTGTCCTTGTCCATCTGATCTGTTTTATAGACTCTGGACACAGTCCACATGCATTCATTAATTATTACAACTTGTACTCCTAAAATGTTCACCCGGCACAGCCAGAAAATGACTGGTCACCCCTCCGAGCCTGGCTCCTCTCTAGGTTTCTTCCTAAATTTCGGCCCTTCTTAGTGAGTTTTTCCTAGCCTTCAACACTGTGCTTCAACACTGTGCTTCAACACTGTTGTTTTTGCTCCTTGGGGTTTCAGGCTGGGTGTTTTGTAAAAGCACTTTGTGACAACTGCTGATGTAAAAAGGGCTTTAAAAATAAATTTGATTGATTGATATTTAGATGTTAATTTACTATGAACTATAGCTGACAAAAGAAAATGGTTCTTTCTTATATAAACAACCACTGCTTATATAAACAACCACTATAAACCATTATTAACACCTCCCATATACAAATACAATGTGGGCAACCTAACGGTTATTATCAGAATGAAAGTGTAATCTGGTGAATCCCAAACAAGCCCTGCTGCCCTATGCACAATGAGTGCCCTCCTAAATAATTTGTTGTTAATATAGCACTAAAGTGGCAGCTACCTGTTCATTCGGACTGAACAATCGTTTGCCTGGAAATAATGGAGGATGATTTGGGATCAACTTTGGTTGTCCAACAGAGGATGATTTCTGATCGAACTTCGGTTGCCATACAGGCATGAGATCCAAGCAAAACATAACAGAAACCTCTGTGATTGGTTATATGTGATGGCATTAATGATGTAGTTGAAATATTAAACTGCTTCCCAAATCTGAATCACAAAGCTCAGCCGAGCTCAGCCTTCCACTGTACAAACTGATAGTCGACGCTGCATATCGTTTTGAAATAAATGGGAGCTGGTCAAGTGGCTTTGGTAGGTGTATCATGCCCTTTGCCTGGGAAAGCTGGTGCGGCCATCTTTGCATCCTTTGTTGCCACTTGCTACTGAAGAAAAACGCTACGTGAAGCTAAATAGGTTGCACGGAGGGAAATTGAGTAACGCGTTTCTTATTTGAAAAAATAACTAGTAAGAGATTACCTAAATTAAGTGACATATTTTGTTACTCGTTACCTTTAAAAAGGAGCTTGACTACTGTAACGCGTTACCTCAAAACTGTTAAGGAGCTAATTCCTGTGCTTGGTCCATCTATGTTGAAAATAATTAATAGCTCCTCATCTTCCATATGTGTACCAAACTCACTAAAAGTGGCTGAAATTAAGCCTGTTCTAAAAAAAAATCCAATCTCTATCCATACAAATTGAGCAGAACAACATCAAACCTGCAGTTCCTCTCAAAATGTTTTGAAAAAGCTGTTTCCCAGCATCTCAATGCCTTCCTGACGACAAACAATATTTCCAAAATGCTCCTGTCCGGTTTTATAACCCATCATAGCACTGAGACTGTGGTGGAAAATGACCAGACAAAGGTTCTGCACTCTATTGCTTCTTGCTTCTTTTATCATTTAACTCCCAGTACTCTATACACAGAGTGGAGTTTTAGTATAAACACTGGCACTGTGATTAGAAAGGCTTGTTTACATTAATAAACTATGAGAAGAGCTACTGTTGTTCTAAAGCTCTACAGGCAGCTAAAAGGTTTTCACATTTTTTCAACTGTTATCCACGAATTACAGCTACACTGCCAAGCTCAGGTTGGGAATGGAGTATATTTGCTAAGAAGACACACATTTTTTTTTTTACTCTGCATCAAAGATGCTTAGTGAGGTGTAGTACGATATAAGTATTATTTTGTATTATTAGTTATTATCAGTGTGCCGGCGAGCAATTGTGTTCCTTCCAACAGAGCTTACCCCCGACAGTTCAATGAGCAGACTTGGTGTCAGTACTAGGAAATGCGGGGGTGGGTTTCCATGGAGTCTAAGCTAGCTAGGCGAGGACAGGGGCGGAGAGTGTGCCTCACTGGGGTGAGGGTAGCTGACTGACTGTCACCTGCTCATGCAGCTCCCATCCAGGCACTGCGTCAAAGCAGTGTGTGTGTTCCTGACATGACTGGCAGAAATCCAGTACGCAGCCATACATATTAACTCTGAAAACACAGATGACATAGTGATGTCATCACTGTAATGCACTTCTTTATCGACCATTTTAATATTTAGTTCGATTGGTTTTTGTCCTGGTTATCCTTGCTTATAAATGTCTAGAAATGTCTTGTGAAGATCGATTAAAGGAATGGTCATCGAAATTACATTTTCTTCTCCCTCTCTCACTCATATCGAGTCTTTTATTATTGTAATTGATTGTGATTGTAGTATTCTGAACATATTAAGACAATATGAATGTATATTCGTTACAAGTTAAATTTGTCAAGATATTGAAGAGCAAAAGAACATCTGTTTTGGGTTCTCTCTCAGGAAGTCACGCTCTCAGGAAGTCACAATCTCAGGAAGTCATGTTCTGTCAAAGCTTGTGACTGTGTAATTAGGCATTGGGCTTGAGGGGTGTCATGATATTGGCCTCTGTGTTGTAGAATGATTGCATTGTTCTAGGTAGACACGTCTATCTTGTATATATCAGTGACAACAACCATCTAATGTTGAGATGGTGTATGGAACATTCGTAAAGACACCTATGCTGCAATTCCAATAAATATCTGAATGTATTTCTCCCTTGACTCGAATGAGTACTCTATTATTTTTCCACTACACGTAACTGCTAAAATCCAACATAATTCACATCTCAATCGTGCTCTATCCAGCAGGGGCAATGCGTGCAGCTTTGCTTCAACCAGCTGTTGCTTTTCTAGGTCTTTCTTTGCTTAACTGAACATACTGCTAGACGGTACTCAATATGGGACAAGACCAACAGCAGAATATCTTGCAGAGTTAGTCTTACTGTCAAAAACATTGAACACACTTTAATAGCGTAAACACTTCTGATGTTCACAAGAGATTCATGACTTTGATGACTGTCCAACCAATGATATTGCAAGAAGCGTTGTTAACTTCCTCCAAAGTCTCAACCTCTATGTACTAACGCCAGATGAATTTCAGCTCTTGGAGAAATACATCTGAAACAATTGTCCTAGTTTTGGATGTATTAAGGCCCCGTTCTGTGTTTAGGTTAAGGTCTTTGCCAGGATCCCCATTAGATGCTGCAGAAGCTGCTCTTCCTGGGGTTCAAATAAAACATGACACAACACAAAGACAACACCAGATGGCTCAATGACAGAACTAATCTGCCTCTTAAAGAGCAGGACAGCACCTACCTCGCCATCTCTCCATTAGCACATTAATTAATTAATCCAAACCCCCAAACGGGAGACATTTAAAGAAACCAAATTTGTGAAAATCGCTAAAATAGTCAAACTCTACTGAATTCCTTGTCATGTCATCTGAGCAATTGGAGCTAGTTGCAAAAGAGACACTCTTGAACTTTCAGTTGTGGCTTGGTTAATTGTATTTTTTCAATTTAAATGTAAAAGCAGCACTTTGTTTATATAAGTGCCACTGATAACCAGTCAATGACATTTTACGCTTGTGACCGTCATTGATCAGCAATCACACGTACAGACTGTTCTTCACAGAGGCATCTCTCACTTTTCTGTCTCCCCTGGAACCATCAATATATTCATAGATGAAGTGCCAGGCGTTTTGACGCACTCTCACAGCACGATGGCATGACTGCTTCCTTTGTAGGATTGCTCACCTCAGGGGGTGTTGGTCTACAGTAACGCAATGGGCAGGTAGGGAAGCAAAAGGTTGAGGTGAAAAAAGGAGAGGATGGAACCTTTAAACAGTCTGTATGTTAACATTGCAAAAAGACTATTTTAATTAAAATGTTTTAATTTACTCCAGTTTTCTCCTTCATGTCCAATCTGCGGTTATGGCCTTGCCTTATAACAGAAACTCCCTATACATTCAGGACGGTCAAAGACCAAGCCCTGTCTTTCGATACACATCTCATTATTTCTGCTCCTTATCACACTGCTCATTCAACACAGAAATATCATCCAGTACCTATGGACCTCAAGGAGAGTTGGACTCTCCAGCCAACAACCTCAAATCAGCTTGCAGGCACTGTGCCCAACACAAGGGGGTGCAACAAGGCATCCCTGCCCAACAATATGCCGCCACCAGGATGACACAGTAGTACTGCGGTGACTTACACCTCTGTACTATTCGGGCACATGTCAATCTCGTATTCAAACAACCGACTCTCTTGACTGCTTTCATCTGATAACAGTGACACGGGTTCCCAAACCGCATCTGATTGCAAGTTTGCTTCATCTGAATATTTATGCATCACTCCAATTTCAGACAAGCATGAGGAACCTCAGACAATCTCCTGAACGTTTTCAGCAGCCACGCAGTTTTGCCTGTCGGGTTTTAAATGCAGGTCTCAAATGGAACCATAATCCCTAAACAGTGCAAGACTTTGAACAAGGGCCAATTGGTTTAAAGTCGTGCACTAGCAGAGAAAGTGGGTACCATTTGGGAGGCAACCTTGCTGTTTGCTATTTGTGCAATGTGTCAATTGCGTCAGGTGTTAGTCTCATGTATTTGCATAGCAAAATGAGACGGAAAGTTTGGTAGCTTAGTCACCTCAAAGGGAAAGCGCTGTGGAAAAGTTTCTAGATCGAACCTCTGACAAGGTGAGAGGTGTGTCATTGCATCTCTCATCAAGGCAGTTAAACATAATCCCCAGGTTGTAAATAACAATGTATTCTCACTCAACTTTCCTGGTAAAAAAGGTGAAAAAGACAAAAAAAAACCCATAATTTTCTTAATTTTCCACAATGCAATCAGCAAGGCTCATGCAGTGTTCCCCAGACGATTCCTCTCAGTGATAATGTAGCTGTGTTTAAAGAGTGGATAGTCAATATATCAATTACACTGTAATAGACAGAAATACTCAAAACTCTGTAATTTAGGTAATTAAACCATCCTAAGCACTGCACCAAAGCAGTGGTGTGGTATTTGGAAGATGTCAAAATACAAACCCAGTGTTTTATGATAAAATGTGAAACACTGAAAGTGGTTCTTCAATCTAAATAAATGTATCTACTGTACATATTATAGAGAGTTTTTTCTGATTTTGGTGCCTGTGCAAAAGTGTCATCACTGCTTTTTCTTTAGGCTGTCTGATCCAGTCAAATGGTTAAGAAATGTGATTGATTATAGGCTATATTGATTGATGAAAGAGGTCTATGTGGTATATATTTGTGTGGAATCTCGCATTCATTTCTCAATGCATTGTTAAGACTGATTAGAAACAGGAGGAGATAGAGAAGTAGTGAGTGAGAAAGGCGGGGGTGGTAATTGAATCTCTCTTCTGTGGCAGTAATACGGGAGATTTTAATTGGAAATTCGTTAAAGGTGTGCACACTAAACCAATATTTTTTAGGTGTTTTTTCAATGTTTGGTCCGATGTTTCATGAGTTGAAATTAAAAGAGACCAGAAAAATGCTGGATTGTCTACCAGGACTGGTTCCAGGGAACTTAATGTAAATTTCTCTAGAAAAAGACAAATTCCGTTTCAACTCTAATGAGCAGTTACTCTGTAAAATCTTTCAAATTGTTGCATGTTGCGTAAGGCATTTATGTTTTTATTCAGTGCATATACCTCATATGTGACCTGTACGACTACTATATGCAAAGTCTATTAAGAATAACTGATCCCAACGATAAAGTAATTTATAAGAATATGCAGCAAGTAATATCAATTGTGTTTGAGAATTGAATATAGAATAGGCAAATATGATTTACTTCACACTGTAAAATTTATAATTAAATCATACAAAGCACACCTTAAATAACAATCAGATGAGAGCACTGCCGACTACAAAGAACACAGAACCTCTAATCACAGTTGTGGCAGAATGTAAGTTGGAGAGCAACACATCATTCATGAAACATCAAGAAAGGAATCATTGCATATAATTGATAAGAGAGCTGGGCCAGGCCTACATTAATTATTTCCCCAAGAAAAAGCAGGCAGTTATGTAATTTTTTGGTCCGTGGAGATGAATTCAGCTGCAGGTCCAGTAACACAGCATGACTGGTGAGTGCAGTGTGCTACCTCTGGAAGTATAAGAATCAAAAATTAGGTTTGCAAATTCACATTACAAAAAGGTCTAGCTGAAGGTATTTCCTCAAAACCTCTAGAGAACATTGTACTGAAGTATGAAGGCCCTCTGCAATTGTACCTTAACTTATAATGCAGAATG
The DNA here is from genome assembly GCA_016801175.1 of Esox masquinongy. Classification (NCBI taxonomy): domain Eukaryota; kingdom Metazoa; phylum Chordata; class Actinopteri; order Esociformes; family Esocidae; genus Esox; species Esox masquinongy. The sequence goes on from JACXGI010009543.1 coordinate 13,049, forward strand.
TTTAATGGTTTGTGTTACTGCAAAACATTTCTATTATTTAATTAGAAAGATCAGAAGTTAGTAATTAAGTTTAAATCAGCTTCAGCTGTGATGAGCATGAACCCAAGTCTAGGCTGCTCGCATGCGCAGTGAGAAGGATGTTTGGAATATTAAAACATTTCTTCAAGGATCACAGTTTAACTGCAGAGGTTTCTTAAATCTTGGCATCACCTAGTCTCTGAAAGTGCAATTAGATGCCACATACATACCAACAAGCAAGATGGACATCTTGCTAGAAGAAAGCCTTTACTCTAAAGAAGATAACGTCATCAACTGGAGTGTGCCAAATTTCATTGGAACTTTGATTAGAACCAGGTTCTATGTTCAGATGTGACAAAAATAGAGTTTAATGGTCACGTTTGGCGTGAAAAGAAAATAAATATTCTCCATTTTAAAGATGTTGTGGTGTTTCTGGTGGGGTTGAGGTCAGGGGACTGGGAAGGCCATTGCAAAAGTTTGCTTCTGTGGTCAGTAAAGCATTTTTTGCCGGACTGCGTAAGCGGAGCTGGCCAAGAAGAGCGAATGTTTCTTACTGAGTGAGTGACTGACTGACCGTTGTTAAATATCGTAGTGGTTAGAGATGCAGAATGTTCAAGCCTTGCTGCAGTCAAAATAAGTTACGCATTAGGATTTGTTCAGGATAGACAAAAACTTCACTGGCTACAACTTTCAGAAGCTATGTTATAGTAAGACTAAAATAAAATTGTTTACGGTTATGTTGTGACAATTTCTGGTGGATTTTCGAAGAACGCATCTGTACATGCTTTTTGAGGTAATATATAGATGATCACAATCCCTTGGGCAGTAAAAGAGGAGGAGTTTTCATGATTCTCTTGTCTTTTCACTTGACGAGAAAGTCAGTTATCGTCACATATATTTATAGTTATTATATGAAGGTCATTCACGAATGAAAGAATAACCAACATAATTGTGCCATGAAATAGGTTTGGCAGTGTAAAATTCATCTTCAGTCTTGCTAGCAATTGCTCAATTCTTATGACTATTCCAAGTAGTAAGTTAGTAGATCAGAGGGTCTACTAACTTACTACTTGGAGGTAGGGGTTCGTCATCCCACCACTCCGGGGGTGGCAGCAAGGACCCCTGCAGGGGAAGACGATGACCCCACCCCCCCAGGTGCTGCTCCCGAAGCACCCCACAGGCCACCACATCCGTGGGGCAGGCAAAGGCTGGAACAAGGGCAAATGGGGAAGGGCAGGCAGGGACAAAGAGGGAACCACCAGGGGTGAACAGCAGGGACTGGGGCAGCGACAGGCCGTGGAGCAGGGAGCGACAGATGGCCAGCCGACTGCCTTTCTAGTCCACATGGTATAGGGGAGGCTATGGAACAGGGCTTGGACTAGGCTGGGCAGGACTCTGGGCCAGTGGCAAAAGCCATACAGTTCATAGATGCTGTTTGTGGTGGACGTAAACTTAAGAAACGTTAGTTTAACACAATGCTTAATGGTGTCTAGTGAAATATTCAAACTTGGCGTGATGTTAATGCGTGACAAAATGATCTACTGTCAAGATGCTATACTGACACTCGGCACATGTATAGCTTAGTGGCTCCTTTTCTTGTTTAAATTTGGAAATGTTGGGTTTACTGTCCTACTCTAATATCCAAGGACAATACAGATTTAGCCAGATGTGGCTGTAAAAAGAGTCCATGATGCCATGTGACCTAACCTGGAAAATGCCTTACTAAACACAAAATCCAGATTTTTACAATAACCATCCTTGTCCGCTCACCTAAACCCCATCGGAATGCTCTGGTGATCTGGAGATGAGATTCAACAAGCAAGGACCAAAGGATCTGTAGAGATTCAGCATGGACAAATTGTCTCAGATCCCTTGCTATCTGTTCTCCCACCTCATCAAACTTAATAGAAAACACAGTGGTGTTGTCTTGGTAAGGAAAAGTTGCAAGTTGCTGAGGGAATCATATACATACTTTGATTAACCCCTCTGCAAAAGGGTTCTACACAGCACCTTGCATCAAATACTGTTCCTCTGAGGAGAAAAACCAAAGATTCACATGTGGTTCCACTTGTTCTGAGACTTTAAACAGACATGTTCCCTGAAGATCATGAAAGAAAGGAAACATATTTCTCCACTTTTGTGCCAAGAAGTAACACAATTGTTTTTTTTATGGACCAGCTTTATTTCACCCTTGGACATTATTAAAATGTTTGGCAATTGCACCAAGCTACTTGCACCCACACCATGGAACAGAATAAGATTGAGGTGAAGTACACTCACAGGGCTGGGAAATCTAGAACTAGCCCTGGTAAAAGACAAGTTCCCAAGGTTTAAGGACAAAATAGTTCCACAGAGAGCCAAGAACTTGGGAGGAAACAACAGTGTCCTTAACCAGAACTACACAGACACTGTGTGCCACAAGTGAAAATAACTTATCCCAATCATGAAATCTGCCAGAGAGCGTGGGAACATATCTTACATCCGCCATGACAGGCTCATCAACAAGCTTGGGGTCAGTAATCCCAGAATCACAAACAAACACACTGAATGATTATCTTTTTGACTCTTAACAACTGATTCATAATTGGAATATCAGATAACGCAAATTTACCAAAGGTTGGTTGATTGCTAATTGGACAATATGGAGATTAAGATTAAGGAAATAAAGGGCCAGTTTTGTGAACACAGATTAAGCCTAGTACTGGACAACTGGACTAAAATATCAAGCTCAATGGAGATTTTCCATTTGTCTAGTGCAATCAATCATAAAATATATACAGTTAAGAGTGTTGCAACCTAATTCTGCCCAAACAATGAAATTACAACACTAAAATTATTATTTTGAAATTGTAATATCTCTGCCATCTTTTAAGAAATGCACACATTCATCCTTGACTTTTCCAAAATTTGCTGAGTTAAATTGAGGCTCAAGTGTTTATCCACTACGAGGAAAAGCTATATCTATGGCCCAATGTATGCGACCTAACACTACCTGCCTAAATGATCGCTAACATGTCTGGTACCAGAGTATCCACTATATTGAATTTCTACCAGTATGACTGAGCACTGTTCTAAAGCTGTAAAGGTCGCAATAGGCTTGTACAGCAGACACCTTCCACCTACTCATTTACAGCCCTGGAAAAAATTAAGAGACCATTGCACCTTTTTCTTTCCTTTCCATAAAAGTTTAAAAGGAAAGTTTTGAGTGAGGAACAGAAGCATTCAATTTGCAGTGGTCTCTTAATTTTAATCCTTCTGTTCCTCACTCAAAACCTTCCTTTTCGACTTTTTTGGAAAGGAAAGAAAACGGTGCAGTGGTCTCTTAACTGTATTTTGAGTCCTGATTGTCAGTGGTATGTTTGTTGTGCATTCAAACACTTCTTTGCCTTCAACTTACGCTAGCATATGCAAAAACATATGATATTAGTGAAGGAAACTGTGTCGTGTTTTCTTTACATTGTTGAAAGGATCACAATTTACTTGGAACCTCCCATCTTGTCCGTGTTTTTATATCTGTGTGTCTGTGACATATTAAGTGCCATGTTCCTGTGAGTAATTTGTAGAGCCTTATGAAGGGCTTCATACAGTTTTATTCTGAAATTCTATTACCAAACCAAGATGACGTAAAACAGAAATGAAATTACAACATTGAATATCAAGATCTAATCGGTCGTGCCTATTGAGAGAACCAAGCTTCCTCTTCAGGTACAACACGCCAACAAGCAGATTGTACTCTTATGATCTTTACTCAGCACAGCCTGAAGAGGACTGGCCATCCCTCAAAAACTGGTTCCTCTCTAGGTTTCTTCATAATTTTGACCCTACTAGGGAGTTTTTCCTAGCCATTTTGCATTAACTATTGTCACTTACTCTTTGGGGTTTCAGACTGGGTATTTGTATAAGCACTTTGTGACGATGGTTGATGTAAAAATGCCTTTAAAAAATTAATTTGAATGATTGATTGATTAATGTAAGTATTTAACTGCTGTTTTAAAATTAGGAATTTAGTTCACATCATACTCTATTTTTTTAAATTGCTGATAGTTACACTGTTATGTGTATTATTGCTACACTTGCTATATCTTTAATATTCAATAATAGTACATTATATTATATATTCAATACTACGCATATTGTTCATATTCCCCTCCCTACTCTTTTCAAAATTGATGCTAGTTTACATTGTTATGTATATTTTTGCTATATTTTGCTTTATATGTTTCTTAATTCTTACTACATAGATGTTGTGTGCCATGTCATAAGAATTTGATTGTGCAGGATGATGCTGTGTTCGGTGCATTTGATAAATAAACTGTTGAACTTGAATTAGAGATTTTTTTAGAGAACACGTTAACAACAGTGTGATAGTTGGAAATATATTTCTGGATTTCAGTCCAGCCTTTGATGTTATTGATCATAAATTGTTACATAAAAAACATGTTATGGCTTTACATCATCTGCCATCTCATTTTCTCAAATGAGGTGTTCCTCAGGGCAGCTGCCTTGGGCTGTACATTTTCTCAATTTTTACAGATGATTTTGTGTTATATGTATCTCTGAACAAACATACATATTGCATAAGATCAATACAGACGAAATGAGCAGTTTGTAGAGTATGCAACTGTTGTCCAACACTCTGGGCTGAGCAAATATCAGCCTGGATAACATACTGAGCTGTACAAAAATCTCAGGGGGTTAATACCACTGAAATCCTGGGTCCCTGAAGAAGAGCCATTTGGGAGTCAAATGTCAAGTGAGCTATTTGTCTAAGCGAAAAATAGCACAGCTGTCATGGTGTAAATGACACATGCACAGAAACAACCAGTATGCATTTTATTTCAACTGTGCAAGGCAGTAGAGAGAGAGAGAGTGAGACCAATCCCCAGAGAGACCCGCAACAAAAGTGCAAAACATGACAAAGCAACTATTGGCAAAAAAACGTCATCCCTTTCCTGGTCTGTATCCCCGATCTCATTCATCACCCATGGTTTTTCAGCAGCCCTTAGCTAGGTGGGTGTATTTGCACGAACACGCTTGCGGGGAGATTAAGTGCCCAGGCATCCAAGTTACCTCTCCTTCTGCAGACATATAAATAATCACTATACAAGCCGGCAAGAGGTTGCAGTAAACCAACACAGGGCCTGCGGGTGAATCAAAACCACAAATTATATAATCGATGTATCCAGTGTGTCCCCTCAATCTGTCAGTCACGGTGTGACAAGACACATTTACCTGCACTCTAACAATTACCCACAGGCTGCTAAGTGGTGAGGTGGGGACTCATTGCCGGAGGACAGACCATAAATATCTGTCAAGTTTATGTTTAAGATGGTGCATAGCCCCAAGTTTGGGCTTTTGCCCACAGGAAATCAAAATTGAGTACCAATCTCTTGAAATAATATTCCAATCCAGGCTAAATGGTACCAGCTAACTGTTAATCTCAAAACCACAATATATCTGTTGGTGTGATTTCACTTAAATCAAATGTGATACCTGTCATCATTAGGGCAGCAGTGGATGCTTAATTCAATACGTCTTCCCTAAGTTCTGTTACATTTCTCATTTCACCTGATGTCTTATCTTTCTCATTTCACCTGATGCAAGGCAACTGACACAACATGTCTCTATACCAGGTATGAGGTTTTAAGCAGTCAATTCGATGGTATGAGAGTACAATGAACAGTAATAATTGTACAAATATGTTTTCCTTAGCATGTTTGCTCAAAGTTGTCTTAAGGTAACAAGAGCCCCTGGACTACTGAAAGGAATATAGCATTTTTTTGTGTATGGCCAAAGACATCTATTTTCACGCCAGCTAAGAATTTGAAATATCTGGAGTCTGTCAGTCATTATTGGCTCTGGGATTGGAACTGGTGCTTTGGGCAGATTACATGAAAAAAAATAACAGTGGTGGGTTGGCATCTAAATTAGATTTACAAACTGAACTCATCCGAATGCCAAGAGTCTGGAATCAATGTTGAATTTACTTGGCTTCGAAACCTCATGGACTGTTGAAGTAATGATGACATTAAACATTTTGACAAAAGTTTCTTTTCAAAGTTCAAAGACAGCATAATTATCGGCAAGATAACAGAAGCACTAGTTTTAATCAAGCTCCACAGCCAGAAAAGCATCCTGTGAAAGGGATGTGTACAAACTCTGAAGTGAGTTTGTGTCAGTCAGCTGGACAGCCGACCTTGAAAACAACGGCTGTACAGTATACGGCAAGTCAGAGTTACTTATCGATGTCAAGAACAAACCGCCAAATCCCCACATTTTGCATTTTGGTCATGTAGCAGATGCTTCGGCCCAGAGCTGCTTACAGGAACAATTAGTGTTAACAGTCTTGCTCAGATTGTCAGCTTGCCAGCTCGGGGATTCTATCTAAAGCATCAAACTCTCCTGGGCCTATCTGCCGCTTTGTTTGTTTTCCCATTGAGAAATGTGAAATTACGAACACGAAAACTAATCAAAGGGTTGCATTTTTCTGATAATATATGTGCAATTCAGTTCTGTACTGTTGTTTAAAGAACGCAATGCAGAGGAATGGTGTCATTGCCATTGTGTGCCATTTTTCATACGTTCTTATATGAAACTGCTCAAAGGGTGTGTATGTGTAGAACTCTAAACCTGCATGTGATTAGAAGACCCCTGGATAGACTGCACAGACACTGATATAATACCATTAAATATTAAAATATGGGATTACACATTTGTGACTGGTTGATTACAGACTGTGTATATTTTTCTTAGCAAGCTAGATTATACCGCTTGTTTTTAGAAAATATGCCTTGAATATTGTGTAATTGTTCTTGTTCCATTGGCAGATTATTTCATTTATTTCAAGCAAATATCTCCTCAAATATATTTAAATTGCCTTGTTCCATTGGCAGCATTTTTTGCAGTGTAACTGCATGGCAGAACAAGACCTGCTCCTTGTTCCTCACTCAAAACTTTCCTTTTCAACTTTTTTGGAAAGGAAAGAAAAATGTGCAGTGGTCTCTTAATTTTTTCCGGAGCTGTATGTATTTGTGTTTGTTGTATCTTTCTTTATTGCACTATGCAGCCTATGCATGTGATTTAATGCTGTGTATTATGAAAGGACCATTTCACCCAATAAAAGCTGTCTGACGGTGGCGGTTCGTATGAGCAGGCATAACAGTCATGCGGGTTGCAGCCCGGCCAAAGGCATTTAGATTGGCATTTGCAGGAGCTTCGTGTTATCATCTCTGATACACTGATACAGTGATCATTGAAAAAAAAAACAGATAACGATTTAGCTGTACAGCCACCCAACACAAGCTGCAGTTGACTAAACGAGTTCACCTAAACTTAGCCTAGCCAATCTGAGCCCTGCCCTTTTTCTTTTCAACAAAAACGAAAATGTATTTAGCAATGTGAGCAAAGTCATTCAGCCCTAAAAGGTTTAAAATGCACACACTAACAATATGACTACTGTTGTAACATTTCGCGACAAGCGATCAGGTTTGATTGTTTTTTTCAAACGAAAAGGCTGCAAGATACATGTTAATATTTAACAGCTAATTTGCATACAACGTAGATATCACGTTGTAAATGTTACTAGTTCTTATTGGTTTGGGGATATCTTTCGTCTGAATAGTTACTAGTAACTAATTAATAAGTACTAGTATCTAAAAAACATTGACTAGTAAAACTGAAATAGATACTAGTAACTATTGTAATAGTTAGTCACTAATGAAGAGGTACTAGTATCTAATGAATAGTTCCTAGTAAAACTGTAATATATATATAGTAACTTTGAATAGTTACTAGTAATTAATGAATAAGTACTAGTATCTAATGAATAGTTACTAGTAAAAGTACTAGCAACTTAAAATAGTTACTGGTATGTTTTGGCATACCAAATGAAACTGAAGATATCTGAACCTGGAATTAAAGAAAGTTATAATGTAATTGTAGACATCTATCATCAAGTTATAGATATCTTCAAATGATTTTTGATGGGAGATATCTCAAATTGGAGATATCTTTAACTTTCATTCTGCCTAGTCAAAATGTAATTACAGATCTTGAATTGGGGTTTTAGTTAGGCAAAATTACATGGAAAGATATCTGTAGTTACCTGTAGGAGTCAGGAGCAGGAGTGAGTGGCACAGGGGCACAGTGATGCAGGAACAGGAAAGGGCCAAAACATTCCCAAAACTGAAGCACCCAATTGTCTAAAATATGTTTGTATCCTGTAGCATTAAGATGACCCTTCACTGGAACTAAGGGGCCTGGCCCAAACCCTCTGTGGTGAGTGATGCAACAGTGGATTGGCGAATTATACGAGCTATGCACTTCAGCACTCAGTGGCACCACTCTGTGAGTTAGTGTGGTCGACCACTTTGTGCCTGGGCTGTTGTTGCTCCTAGACGCTTCCACTTCACAATTATGGCACTTACAGTTGACCGGGGCAGATCTAGTAGGGCAGAAATTTCTGACTTGTGGGAAAGGTGGTATCCTATGACAGTGCCACGTTTAAAGTCACTGAGCTCTTCAGTACGACCCACTGTATGGCCAATGTTTGTCTATGGAGATTTCATGGTTATGTGTTGGATTTCATGTACTTGTGAGCAATGGGGCCGCATCTCGAAGTCATCCGTTACTGTGTCTTAGTGATAAGCAGTATCGCAGTGAGATCAACGCAAGCAAAGAAAGATGAAACATTCCACCATGTTAAGTTAAGATCTATGCTCTCAAAGCGGCGATCTCTGTCAGATCTCAGTCTGCCTATGGAAAAGTAATTGATATTAATATGATGATAGGGTCTCAGTCAGTGGCATCGTCCTACACTGTGCATTTCAGCCAGTAAACTGTGATTGCGAGGAAAGTAATTTAAACAGATAATGAAGCCTGCTTGTTAATTGCGTAACCTGGTGCTGTAGCAACGTGGTTAAAATCCACACAATTATAACTGGCTAATGAATCCTAAGTGCACTGATGATACATCAATAGTGAGTAAATTGTTAGTCAATTATGTGCTTTTATGATGAGTCTGTAGATAACATAATAGTTCATGACAAATTTTATCTTATTTGATGCACGAAGCATTCTTGTAGTGTGTCTAATCAAATTATCACAAGCATTTTCCATAACACTGTAAGTCACGTCACTGTTGAACAATCATTGTGCAATTAGTATTGATCTCTCACGTTGTCTAGTCCCCACCTCTGAACATCAATATAATAAAATTGACCATTACAAATAAAAAAGATACCCGAAATGGGTTTACTCACACAAAAGCAATGTTTGATTCATTCACCCATTATGGAGATTTCAGCTCTCCACATGAAACATTTCACGTTTGGAGGACGACCCATTATGCACTTGAAATATTTTGTTGAGTGCACACAGTGTTGTACAATATTACTTACAGAGTGAAGAGGATAAGAGTTGTTTTTTTTGTGTTAAGGTTCAAAGGAGCACTTCTGTTGCTCACCTGCCTTCACTGCTTTCCCATGAATCACCTCTCTTCAGTATGACAACCGTGTGTGTCCCCAATGACACCCTGGTCCCTACATTATCCTCCAGAGTCCACCATAAAGGAAATAGGGTGGTGTTTTGGACCAAACCCTGCAAAGTGGCAAAAGATGGGCTATAAAGAGTGACCCCCTTCAGCAAAAACATTTTCTCAGTAACAAAGCCTAAGGGATTCATAACTCAATACATGTAAGTGAAATGACCCTATAAATATTCTGAAACTATTATTTCACTTTTACTTTATATGTATCATGAAACATATATATATATATATATATATATATATATATATATATATATATATATATATAATACATCAATATTATATATAATTTTCTTATGCTCCTTTGCATTAAGCCCAAGAGCCATCTATAGTTAAGACCAAGAGCCATATATAGTTAAGATCAGGAGTCATCTATATTTAAGACCAGGAACCTTCTATATTTTAGACCAGGAACCATCTATATTTTAGACCAGGAACCATCTATATTTTAGACAAGGAGCCACCTATAATTAAGACCAGGAATTATCTATAGTTAAGACTAGGAGCCTTCTATAGTTAAGACCAGGAGCCATCTATATTTAAGACCAGGAACCATCTACATTTTAGACCAGGAGCATTCTGTATTTAAGACCAGGAACCATCTATATTTTAGACCAGGAACCTTCTATATTTAAGACCAGGAGTCATCTATATTTAAGACCAGGAGCCGCCTATAATTAAGACCAGGAGCCTTTCATAGTTAAGACCAGGAGCCATATATGTTTAAGACCAGGAGTCATCTATAGTTAGGACCAGGAGCCATACATAGTTAAGACCAGGAGCCATCTATAGTTAAGACCAGGAGCCATCTATAGTTAAGACCAGGAGCCATCTATAGTTTGAACCAGGAGCCATATCTAGTTAGGACCAGGAGCCATATATTGTTAAGACCAGGCGCCATCTATAGTTAGGACCAGGTGCCATCTCAGATGATAGAAGATATTTTTTTTGTGACAGAACAGTAGTTTTTCACATAGATAATTGTAATTTCACAAAGTTCTATGAAATCTAAGTTCAAGAGTTGAGTGAACTTAGGTATTTGTTGCCATCACCCGTTAACATCTGCTATTCTAACAGTAACATGGTAGGTATCTCACCATTTTTTGGTCGTCAGTCATTTCAGTTCCAATGACTGGAATGCATTTCAAAATACCCTTTAGTTTGACACTTCTATCACAATTCACTTCTTCACCAACAAACTACCCAAGCTGAATTCAGATTTGTGAACCCCTAAATATTTGTATCATACTTTATATAGTGTGATGTTTATCATGGGACACGTACATCTAAGTACTCTAGGGCTGTTGTTCTGGGTATCTTGATCAACTTTTACCCGCACCCATCTCTGCATATTCTTCCATCAACCTTCATGGTGTGACGTCTACTCTGCATGGCACCGCAGCTCCTCTTCCTCTCCGGCGCTCCACTTCGCCGGTGTACTAACCACCGGCCGGAGTGGGATGGCAGCAGCGCACCCCGAGGATGCACCGGTTTTTACTTAGTCATTAGTTTAGTATATATTGGTATATATTAGTATTTATATTGTTAGTCACTGCACATCACGGATTATTGTTTCTTCTTCTCGGAATGTGAGGTGCGTATGTTATTTTGCTTGATCTCATCAAAAGTACATAAAGAATTGAACCGTCTCTGTTTGAGTTTTGTTTCTTTTTTCCACTGCCTCATTTTTATGCACGCTTGGCACTCGCACCATCACATATGGTCAATATAATATTAATCAACAACAACTATAGGAGCACCCCGCTCTATAAGCAGGTGTGTTCCTGTGCATTTCCATGGTATCAATAACACACAGTGGTAAACAGCGCAGGGAAAAGACATGAAGCCCTTTAATCAGATTAATATCTAGTTTGCTGAGATCTCCACAGGGGTTCATGGAGGGCAGACGGACTCTGTAGCTGGCGCCTCTTCTGACACTCCAGCTCTGTTCGACATTATAAGAACATTAACATTTCATTACGGTAGTATTGTGTTGAGTTCCAAGCTGCCGGGGTTGAAGAACTCCCAGACAAAATGCACGGGCTACTGAAAAAAAAAACTGCATAATAATCAACTTAGCCGTGGACCCAAAAGGCAATCTGGACAGGCTTTTGGGAAATATTTCTCAGGGAGGTCGGGGACAGCCTCATTGGAGTTGCTCAACAAAACATTGGATCATAAAGACATTTTCATTTAAAACAGGGAGAGTTGTCTGCAGATTGAACATAGAAAATAAAAACAGGAATGTGATGCCAATGCTAACTTAGCTCATGAAATTACAGACTTCTACGCTTGTTCTCCAGTAACACTGTAAAGGTACTATGTTTGAGGGCCCTGTATGGGACCCAACCATCTGACTTCGAGTTTGACCTCTTATTTAAAGATTTGTTATCCTTCATTTAATATTTGTTAACTCACATTTCCTTTTACGTCAAAAGTCATCCTCAGATATTGGTGTGTAGGCCTACATTCCATGGCTTATTAAACTATGCATCATAATACCTTGCTACATGACAGTGCAATAGAAATGGCCCTATTTACACAGTAGTGCAAAGTACCCAAATATGTAGGGCTGTTTGTCCAAACGTATTAGCTACTTATCTACAACATATCTACAGCATTACACAGATATTACTTTTACAAAACCTTTACACAGCCTGTCTAAACGTCAGACAAATTTGTTAAATAGCCCATCTGTACTACTTGCATAACAAGTAGTTATGCAAGTAGCCCCCTTTCTTTTGTGAAAAAGCATTCACTCTTGTTGTATGGTAGCACACTATTCCCGTTTGATACAAGTCTTTTAATTAATCTCCCGAGTCACTTCCCCAGAGCTCCCGACTTGGAAAAATGGCAGCAGTTCACTTGAATGTGCTCACATTTGGAAAGCCATAATCATCCACTAACAAGCATCTCATTGAAACGTCGAAACGTAGTGTAACACTGAGTTATCGCTCCAAGCTAATGTATTGCGGCAAATCAGATTTTGTTTTACGTCAGTCAGAAGCACAACCGCATCTGTAAGGTTGATCAGCCGCAGAGCCACATCCCAGTAAAACAAGGAATGAACATTTGTCATTTCCACTCATTTATTTGCTTCCGTTTCTGTTTCTGAATTATTATGAGTACTATAAAATTTACCGTTTCAGTGACTTGTTTGACGATCAAATATAATTACCTGTTGTGTTTATGCCACAGCAACTGTTACAAATGTTTACTGTGAAAAGACCCACCTATGAATATACCATATACTCATTAACTAAGTGAGCTCACAGCAATGAGACGTTTCCAAGTACTTGCATAACCAATTACACGCCCATGCATGCTACATGAATAATAAACCCAGCTAAAACAGCACTATGCTGCACTGAGGTGCACACTGACATGGTATGGTGGGTGTGATGGCAGTTGTATAGGATGAAGCTGGATGATTGCAGATAGAAGGGATATTCACTGTGGTCCAAAGCTAAGCACCATTGGCATGGCCTGTCAGAGCGTGATCAAATTTTAAAATGACCTGAAGTTAGGTGTTTAGTAGTGTTACCTATGTGTTTCATAACCTCTTTATATGCAACATAGCAGTCATTTCTAATTAACCCCCAATATGTAATTTTATATTTTAAAAATACAATATATATTGGTCCCAAAACTCTATAGAAGCCATTGAAAGAGAGAGAAAAAAAATAAAGACAGACAGGTATTCCCCACTTGGTTCAAATATCATTATTTCAGCCTGAAAAGGTGAAAATAAGCTTGTAAAGGATCTGGCGAATGGGAACTGTGTGCAATCGTTAGTGTGTTTGTGTATCTATGCATACCTGCATGCCAGAAAGCTAATCAGAGAAAGAAAGCATGGAATGAGACAAAGTAGGACAAGAAAAATGGTCCAGAACAAGCATTGTGTTTACCCAGAAATCTCAGCGGGGACTGAAATTTTGGGGGATTGGCTGAACAGATGATGTAACTGACAATGTAAACAAGCATTGGCCAAGGCACAGGAATATAACTACATGGCAAATATGTTAGTAATGACAAATAAATACTGTGGACATTGTTCTTATCCAGAACAATTTACAGTATTGAGTGCATGCATTTCTATGAAGTACTTCCACATTTTGGCATGCGTTATCTAAAAATGTTATTCTGATTTGTTAGCTACAGTAACTACTGTTCACAAAGGATTGGTCATTAGATAATATGATTTAAATACAGCTACCTAATAATTATAGAGTATAACATTATGGCTGGCTAACAGTAGATTGAGTGAATAGCATTGGTTGAACATAAGCATTTGACTATGCCGAGGGCATCTCTGCGGGCATTACTGATCTGACGGAGAATATGATGACTATGAATGGTTGTTTTTTCCATTTTAACAGATAGCTAGTCATGTTAAATCAGTCATCTGAAGGATTGGCATGTTTACTCAAAGAAACTTTACATCTCCGAAAAACTTTATTTAGCTCTAATGTTAGCTAGCAAATGTGGCAGTTGCTAGCTTCAATGCTTGCTGGCTAATCTATGATTAATATCAGTAAATTTATTTTAAGGGACAATTGCAAAAGCAGAGCACCTCGTAAAGTGGAGGTATGAGAATGATTCCTTGTTCAGAGAAAAGAGGAAGTTGGCGATCAATGGATGGGAATGAAATTAGCTAGCTAACAGTTGCCTGAGTGCCAGATACTACATCATATGATAATATTAAATTAAATAGGTCTGCAGGATATACACTAAGGGCAGGTTTCACACACACAGGTTAATCCTAGTCCTGGACTAAGAAGCTCAGTGGAGATTCTGCATTGAGTTTGAATTTTTTGGCCAGGATTAGGCTGAATCTGTGTCCAAGAAACCGGCCCTAAGTGTAGTGTAATATAAATTAATACCACATTCTGAAAAAGCCCCCCAAAAGGTAGACAGACTTTTGAAGGGGAGCTCAGTATGCAATCATGGGTTCTATTTACATTGATGGGTAGGCTCTTTAATATGCCTCCAGTACTGGTCACTTTATCCATCATTATAATCCTCTAGTCAGGGATTTAGACCTAGGAAACCAGGTGGGTGTTATTAATGATGCAGTGGAATTGAAAACCAGCAGGATCCAGTTATCAAAGGGTAAGTGTTGAATACTGCTGGTCTTGGCTAAGGAGGACAGAGCCTTGTCCCCGGCCCAAGGAGGAGCAGAGGAAGAGCGGAGCGGTAGGACAGAAGAAGTCGTAGAAAAGAGATGAAATGTTGGACAAACAGGCTGCTTTTTGTAACCGATGTGAAGGATGGAATGGAAGTTACTAACTTAGGGTTATTTAAGATAGTGTTCATGGCCCATAGTCTCCTGAGTCTGCACAGTCAGGTCTTGATGACATCGCAACAGCCATGTACAGTTAGGTCTGGAAATATTTGGATACTGACACAATTTTCATAATTTTGTCTCTGTACGCCACCACAATAGACTTGGAATGAAACAACCAAAATGCAATTGAAGTGCAGATTTCCAGGTTTAATTCAAGGCGTTGAACAAAATTATTGTATGAAGCGTTTAAGAATTGCAACCATTTTTATACACAGACCCCTTATTTCAGGGGCTCAAATCTAATTGGACAAATTAACACAATCATATATAAAATGTTAATTTTTAATACTTTGTCGAGAATCCTATGCAGTCAATGACTGCTTTAAGTCTGGAACGCATGGACATCACCAAAAGCTGGGTTTCCTCCTTTGAGATGCTTTGTCAGGCCTTTCCTGCAGATGTCTTCAGTTGTTGTTTGTTCGTGGGTCTTTCTGCCTTAATTTTTGCTTCAGCAAGTGAAATGCATGCTCAAACGGGTTGAGATTAAAAAGCTCCTCGATTACTTTCACAGTATGTTTTGGGTCATTGTCCATGTGTAAAGTGAAGCACCGTCCAATCAACTTTACTGAATTTGGCTGAATCTGAGCCGACAATATATCCCTATATACTTCACAATGAATCCAGTTCCTTCTGTCTTCTGTCACATCATCAATAAACACTAGTGACCCAGTGCCATAGGAAACCATATATGACCATGCCATCACACTGCCTCCACCGTGTTTTACAGATGATGTGGTATGCTTCGGATCATGAGCCCCTCCAAGCCTTCTCCATACTTTTTTCTTCCCATCATTCTGGTACTGGTTGATCTTAGTTTCATCTGTCCAAAGAATGCTGTTCCAGAACTAGGCCAGTTTTTTTTAGATGTTTTTTGGCAAAATCTAATCTGGCCTTTATTCTTGAGGCTTATGAATGGTTTGCACCTTGTGGTGAACCTTCTGTACAGTATGTGCTCTCTTAAGTCTTCTCTTCATGGTAGACTTGGATAATGATATGCCTACCTCCTGGAGAGTGCTCTTCACTTGGCTGGATGTTGTGAAAGGGTTTTTCTTTACCATCGAAAGGATCCTACAGTACCATGATCTACCACTGTGGTCTTCCATGGACATCCAGGCCTTTTTGTGTTGCAGAGCTCACCAGTGCATTCTTTTTTCTCTCAGAATGTACCAAACTGTTGATTTGGCCACTCCTAATGTTCCTGCAATCTCTCTGATGGATTTCTATTTTTTGTAGCCTAAGGACAGTCTGTTTGACTTGCATTGAGAGCTCCTTTGACCACATGTTGTGGGTTCTCAACAGCACTTGACATTAACTTTTTTGCTCATCAGCCACTGTGGCTAGTGGTTTTACAAAGTTACTAGCCACTCAACATTTTCACTAGCCACCATTTTGTTGTTGGGGAATTACGTTTTATTTGATGAAATTTGACTATGTGCTACATCTTAGCCTGTCTTGTTCACTGGTTAAGTCACTATTAGGCAAATGTGGTACCCCACTCTACCAGACACCCCTCTGTGAAATACTTTATATAATGTGGCTAAACACTTGAAAAAGACAACTACTATAGTGTTAAATCTGCCCTGTTGTCCATGTCCACTTGTGCAGCTAATGCACGCTACAATGTCCTCCCTAATATCAAAATATGCAAGCAATATATATATACAGGTGCTGGTCATATAATTAGAATATCATCAAAAGGTTGATTTATTTCAGTAATTCCATTCAAAAAGTGAAACTTGTATAATGTATACATTCATTCCACACGGACTGATATATTTCAAGTGTTTATTCCATTTAATTTTGATGATTATAACTGACAACTAATGAACACCCCAAATTCAGTATCTCAGAAGATTAGAATATTGTGAAAAGGTGCAATATTGAAGACACCTGGTGCCTGACTCTAATCAGCTAATTAACTCAAAACACCTGCAAAGGCCTTTAAATGGTCTCTCAGTCTAGTTCTGTAGGCTACACAATCATGGGGAAGACTGCTGACTTGACAGCTGTCCAAAAGACGACCATTGACACCTTGCACAAGGAGGGCAAGACACAAAAGGTCATTGCTAAAGAGGCTGGCTGTTCACAGAGCTCTGTG